>JAAAKG020004122.1:0-12817 GCA_010014905.2 Druon quercuslanigerum | reverse complement strand
AGGAATGTTCACAAAGGGAAAAAGACAAAGATATGGGAAGCCTTTTTCGCACTTACGAAATAGAAGTAAAAAATGCTTGACACATTTAAAGGCGTTCATGACTTCGCGTTCAAAACAGAATCGCAGTCCCTTTGCTAAACTAAAATACTTTTCCTAGATTTTTGCTAAAATTGCTACTTTTCATCAGAAATTCAATTTAAAATAACCATTATATTAGTGACAATTCATGAAAAGTATTTACGAATCTATCTCAATAATTCTTTCATCCCTTATTAGTGTACACGCAAGTAAGTTTTTGCCTAAGTTTAAAATTTGGTTGACCAATATTTTATTAATTTAATTTGGCAAATACATTAAATTTATTAGAATAAATTGTTTATAACGCTGCAACTTAAAAACAGTGCGTCATACGAAAAGACTACAAAGGACAAAAAGTTTGATTTTTTGTTTGCTATTAATTTCTTTAATCAAGAAATAAATTCTTTAATTTAGAAAATAAAAATGTATCAATTTAATATTTAAACCGAAATTTTATCATGTGTCGCAGTACTTTGTAATTACTTATGTATACTATACGTGAAACTGTGAAAAAAATTTCCATTACATGGGTTTTATATTTTTTTTCATAGAATCGAACGGTGTAATTAGTTTTTTTGTTATATCTCACAAATATTAAAAAATTGTTCAAACAATTTTAGTTTAAAGAATTAAAACAAATTTTTTTTTTAAATATAATCATTCCTTAGTCAAACAAAAAATTTCGTAAACAAGTATATTTTCCAATTATTTAAATCAAAAATTTTTCAACGATGTATTAAATTTGTTATGCAAAGTTAGTATTGCAACAGTTGTCTCGTTTGCAGCCTTCATGATTTATATGACGTGAAAAATTGTATTTTCTTGCTGTCTTATTCTACTGGAGATAATGTTCCTTAAAAAAGTGGATATTGCGACTAGGCCACAAAATACAAAGTAACATCATTTTGACTGTTTTCCGAAAACGGTCCACAGTTCTGCCTTCTTAAAGCAATTCTTTTTTGTCACAACAATGATGAAATCACAGCAAATTTGTTGCACGATTCTTTCTTAAACGAGTATTTGCAGGCTTACACAAGTTTTAGCATAATATCTATTCCTTCACCGTTCTGAATCTTTGCGATATTACGTATAATATGTCTATTTCCGTTAGAAAAAAATTAGCAGATAGTTAATATTATATCGCAAAAAGTTGGATGTAAGCAGATTATGTTTTTAAGTTCGCATCTATGTACATAAAATATTGATGAAAATATTGAAGTAAAATACAAGAATGTGCGTTAGAATAAAATGAGTTTCTTTTCATTCTAAAAGCATTTGCATGAAACCCATCTTAACATTCAAAATTTTAATAAATCAATAAAAAATCGTTTTAGAAGTTAATCGAATCACCATCACTATAATACTTCTTTAAGAACTAAGTACTGAAAGGTCGATAAAGATCGAAAGGTCTCTTTAATTTTTTATCTTTAAAGGATTAAATGCTCTTAAAATTCGGTAGAAAATGAGCCCAGTATAAAGCTTATTTTTATATTTTTTAAGTAGATATTGGAAGTATAGTGTATATTTTAATGTTTTTTTAAATTTTCAATAACTTCCTTAATAATCAATATTTTTTATTGTTCCTGAACTCAATTTGAAGCTATTTTTCCACAGTATCGCAACAGCTTATTGATATAAACAACTTTAAGTTCTTGAACTGTGAGAAGATTTTTATTTAGAATTACACTCATAAGCTAGCGATATAGCGTAATATCGCTCATAGCGATATTGTGGAAAAATAGCTTCAAAAAGATTCCAAGAGTGCTTGCAATTTTTTCTTCAAAAATTGATAAATAGTCTTCATCCTGGGCTTATTTTCTACAAAATTTTGACAACATTTAACCATTTAAAGAGAAAAAATGTTAGCACTTTCATATTTAAAAATAAGTAAACTTAATCAATAGAAGTTATGTAAACGTTATGTAAATGTAAAATATACGAACTGTTAAGAGAAATATCAATAAAATAATTTGAATCAATTACAATTTTTCTTCGTTTAATATTTCGTTTTTTTCCCTTAGTAGTCTACTTTGCAAGTTTTTACAATTATAGGAAATGTAATTTTTTATGAACATTTGTCATTTTTAATGGCCGAATTCAGAAAAATTCAAAAGACTATTCACCCATAAAACTTGCAATTTTTAATCTTGATCCGTGGGAATAACCGACCAGAGCCCTCTGCAGTACACCCTATGAAATATCCATATTTTCAGTGCTCGAATTTCAAGAAAGTGTCATCTAATTTTTGACCGTAATTAATTTTTTGTAAGTCTGAACCCATGAAACCTTAAAAGTTTTACTATGAATACAATATTCACCACTTGGACTTATACATTTTAATAGTTGATCCACGGGGACAACCGACCAGGATCCTCTGCGGTAGCCCCTATGGAATATCCATATTTTCAGAGTTCGAATTTCAAAAATGTGTCATCGAATTTTTGACAAAAATTATTATTTTTGTAAGGGGCCCTCCTAGATTTCCCCCGCGTGGGTCACCCACATGGGCCCCTACCGAGGCCATTATTCTCAAGAGAGCTAAGCGAAGGCTTTTTCCACGCGGGTAATTTACTTTTGATGTAAAACACAATTTCCGTACTATTCCAAATATGCGACCGTACACGATGTGAATATAACCTGCATTCTACATGCCGACCAACCAGTTGTTGCCTTTGTTGCATTGTTTTGTGCACTTCAACCACTTTTAAATTGGAAAATAGTGTTTTCTCCACCTTTTTAGGCACCTTTCTCCACATTTTTCTCGTTTAATGTTACATTGCTATTGTACTATTTTAACGGTAACTCTGGGTCATAATGAGCTAATACTTCCGAGGTTACTAATATGTGCTTAACTTTTATGAACGCCTTGCGTCATGTTTCACCTCAAATAAACTCGTTCTCTTTATCGAATCGGCCATAAAGATGTCTTGAAATTGTAGCTGCGTTCGAAATATACATCTTGTAATAATTAACTAAACCTAAGAAACTTTTCAGTTGGGATACATGAGCCGGTTCTGGTCCCAACTAACTACTTTTGAGGTACACAGCCCTTCCTTATTAATCTTGTGACCCAAATACTTGATAGAATATGGAAAAAAAATCCATTTCTCAATTTTGACCTTCAACCCGCTTTCCTATAAAATCCTGAGGACTTCCTCTAGTCTTTCCATATGTTCTTCCTCGTTTTTTCCGGTGACCAGTATATAATCCAAAAACGCAACCACTCCAGGAATGTTTTGCAGCAATTGCTCAATGATTCTTTGAAATATTCCTGGAGCTGATGCCACTCCGAAAGGAAGCCTCTCATATAGGAATAACCCTTTATGTGTGCGAATCACAGTATAATTATAGATTCATCATCTAATAATAGTTGATTATACGCTTGTTTTAAATCAATCTTACAACATTTTTCCCTCCTTGTAGTTTAGCAAATCAGTGCCGGGTTCAACGTGATCTTATAGTTACCGCAAATTATAATCGTTCCTCTTTCTTATTACCTGTACGATTGGCATACGCTAGTCTTAGCTCAACTAACGGTTTAACGCTTGACTGACTTTAGCTTGAATCGCAAAAGCTATTACTCTCGGTTTAAAAATTTTTTGTTTTGTGTCCTTTTTTATAAACAATTTCATTTTAGCTTTATTCAAAGTACCTAAACCTACTAAGAAAACACTCTGATATTTTGCTGTTAAATATTCTGCGCTATTCTCAAACAAATTTTTCCTGTTGTCAACTGTAAAAGCATTCCAAGTGCTCTCATCCACCTAGTAAAAGTAGATCACCGGTTTTAAAAAGGTATAAACATATTAACTCTATCTCTATACCCTTGCACACAATTGGAACTTAAATGCAACCTATTGGAATAATTTCATTCCTTCCAATTTTTATTTTCGTCATACTACCGACACTTCCACGTAGACTGGCTTTTCCAATTTTTCTTCGACGTCATTCGCTGTTCGCATCTGATACAACGTTGCCCAATCACCTTCTTTTGACAGGTGAATCACGTCCGACGTTGCCACATCTGCGTAATGGTGCGCCGCTCTCGAATTACTTTGCATGCCTTGCTTTTTCTCAGAAGACGCATATTTTTAATGGCCTACATTTCCACAATGGTGACACTTAAAATCTTTATATTTACAGCTTTAAAATATGTGATTTGTTCGTTTACACGCTGTGCACGCTAACTCCTTTTCAGCATTCTTCCGTGACGATGACTTCTTCCGGTTTGTTCTTACCTCCGAGATTTCTATTTTTTCGAAAGTATTACAATTTTTGGTCTCTGTCGTCTCTTTCTTGACTCAGCATCTGTGTATCTCTTACAGCAGCTTCATGTGCGATTGCTTTTTTGAACGCATTGTCGAATATGATGTTTGCTTCCGACATTAGAATTCGTCGCGTCCGTTCGCTTCCGATTCCCGGTACCAACTGATCTCGCAGATGATCGTTCAATTCTGCATAAAAATTAAAATCCGCAGCCGCTTTACGTAAGCCAGTTATCTAATCAGCTCACAAATCTCTTAATAAATTTGTAGGTTTTAGGGTCAGTAGAGGGGTAGCGAGCGTTCTGGACCAAGTGTTTCCGTACGATTAGCTAACTTGCGGCTAGACTGCAGAAGACTGTGAGATGGTATCTGATTCTCACTATCGATCTATGGTCAGTAATGCCAGCTCTTTATCTTGTTCAAACCCGTTCTGATCGAACTAGTGCTTATCGTAACCTTGTGATGCAGAACTCAAATATATAACTCTTGAGGATATTCCGAAATTTGAAAAAATGAATGGGTTAAGTGTAAATGTATATGGATTAGAATTTGATTAATATAGCAAGAAACAGGAAATTGTTCCAGTTTTTTCAAGCTATGGAAGATCTAAAGAACCTACTATTCACCTTCTTTTGATTGAAAATATTAAGTTTGATGCAGATATAGAAGTATATCATTTTGGTTTAATCAAAAATCTATCTAGACTAGTGAAATCACAAAGAACGTTACTTATGACAATCTCAATGATAATTACACACTAATACTTCCCACAGAAGACAATAACATTTTAAAATTATAAAAATAAAGGTAGGGTTCAACTTGCAGTACCTATATGCTGATGTAGATTGTTTGTTAGAGCCAGTTAACAACATTTAAGGAAATGCTTATCAAAAACAGATACCTACAAGTGTTGCTTATTACACAAAATGCAGTTTTGATGACTCACAATCTGAACCTCAAGTTTATCGTGGAAAGGACTGGATCACGTGGTCTGTCAACGAGTTGAAAAAAGTTAGCTGAGAAAGTAGATTATTACTTTTTAAATCCTGTACCCATGGAAATTTTAACTTTAAGGAAAGATCATGATTTTCAAAACGCAAAAATTTGTCATATTTGTCAACAAGATTTAAAAAAAGATGATGTTAATAATCGTGACCACGACCATTTCAATGGTAAATTTCGTGGCTGTGCCCATGATAGGTGTAACGTAAATTACCAAGACTCGCATGTAATTCCTGTAGTATTTACTACTATATACTATAGTAGTGCAAAATACATATGTTAAACTGAGATTTATTAACTCTTTTAGATTTATGCCAAGTAGCCTTTCCAAATTAGTTTAAAATCTTAGCAATGATGAAAAATTGATAACAAGAAAATATTTGAAAAATGATGAAAAATTTGAATTATTAACAAGAAAGGGTGTATTTCCATATAATTATGTTGATAATTGGCAAAAATTAGATGAAGATTTTCTACCAGAAATGGAGGAATTTTAATCTACATTAAATGATGAGGATATTTCAGATGAAGATTATAATCATGCTTGCATGGTTTGGGAAAAATTTAATTTAATAACTTTATTTATAGATTTATATTTAAAAAATGATGTTTTTATCTTAGCAGACATTTTTGAAAGTTTTATATGTCGTTATATTAAAACTTATAATTTAGATCCATTGCACTACTATGCATAACCTGGACTTTCCTTTGATGCTATTTTAAAGTATACTGGAATTGAACTGGATCTATTAACAGATGTAGAAATGTTATTACTTATTAAAAGTTCCATCAGAGATGGTGTCTCTCAGTGTTCCAACAGATATGCAAAATCAAATAATAGGTTCATGAGGTTAAATTTTAATTAATTGGAACCAGAATCTTACATCATTTATTTTGATAATAACAATCAATACGGCAAAGCTATGGGTGAATCATTACCATATATTGATTTTAAAATGGGTGAATCATTACCATATATTGATTTTAAATGGTTCACCAATTTTGAAAATGACCAAATTTTTCCAACATTCCCGATGATTTAGAAATAGGTTATATTCTTAAAGTAGATTTGGAATATCCTGTAGAACTCCATGATTTGCACAAAGACCTACCACTTCCTGTACCTCCTTTTCACCTTTCTCTTCATCATTTTACATTGCCTGTTCCACCACGGCTTCACCATTCCTTTCTTCTTCTTTCTAAATACCTTCCACTGCGAATTTTTCTATCTCCTCCCACCCTTGCATACTCATTATCACATAGTCTATCACATATACCCCCACCTTTCTCACGTAAGTGTATTCTCCCTCTTCGTCCCCTGTTATCATAACATTCACCACAGTGTCCTCCATCCAGTCTCGTAGAATCTCCCCGTCTTTATTTATTAACTTATGCTTCGATTTCCTTTCGAAACTCTCCCCTTCCCGGTGCAGGCCCCCTTGCCCCCTAATTATCGCATTAAAGTCCCCCCTCCCCAGCACCACCATACCCTCATCCCTTTCTCCCAGTACGTCTTCCACCCTTTCTTTAACCCTTTCCATCCCATCCTTATTGTACACAGTCACAAACTTGTATGTTAACCCTCCTATCTTTACTGCCCTCATTTGCACTTTCTGTCCCTTTCCCTCTCCATAGACTTCTTCCTCTGATCCATCCCTAACCCCTGTTGTAATTCCCCACTCGCCCTTCCTTTCCTCTTTACTCTGACCACCTCTTGTAGCCTCCAACTATACCCCTTGGCAACCTTGGCTCTGCACTATCATATTCCTTTCTCTCTACCTACGTCTCTATCAATCCCACAACATAAAATTCCTGGATATACCTCCAGAAATCCTCATCTTTCTTCTTCACCCCTGCAACATTCCAGTACAGCACCTTTAACACTCCTCCTCCCTGCTTTATTTCTACCCCCCTACTTCCCACGAAACAAATTACCCTGCACGTCCTTCAAAACCCCCTTCTCCCTTCACTCCTCTCTTTTCTAGCCCTGTGGTTTAGCATTATCTGCACATCCCTTTCCTTTCTCGTCAAGTCCTGATCGATAAAAACCTTCTTGTCCTTTATCCTATTTTTGTTACACATTATCCATGCTAACGTTTCCTATCTTGCCTTTAACCCCGCTATGCTCTGTAGCAGCGGTTCTACCCCTCCCTTTGTTCCCCACTCTTTAACTTAACCCTCGTATTACAATATTATTTTTCCTGTCTGCCTGTTCTCTCCTCTCCATCCTTAACTCCATTTCCTTTATCCTTTCCCTATCCGGTCTCTCCTCCTTTTCCTTCTAACGCTCTCCCACTTTCTCTTCTATCATGGTCTCCACCGTCTCCTAATTACCTTGCTTCTCGTACTCCCCCTGTCAACTAATTCCCTTTCCGACCTGCCCTCCACCTTCTCAAGAGTTTGTTCCGCCATTTTCTTCTACTCCCTAATCTCTTATTCCATCTGCTTCATTTTATCATCTTTTTCCTTCATTACGGGCGCCACTTCTCTCTGCAAACCTTCTACTTGCTCCCTCAGCTCTTTTACCTCCTTTTCCCATCTCTCATCTCTTACCCTCAGGTCGTCCCTCATACCTTCCATCTGCTCCATCGCCCCCCTGACGTCCTCCCTCAACCCCCTGACCACGCGACTGTGACCTAGCCATACAAAGAAGTACCTCCTGCAGCCAACAGGTGTTCTCGCTTACCGCCCCAAGTTTTGATTTTTTTGCACTATTTCCTCCCTCACAGCCTCTGCAGACACCCTTTACTCTCCCCTGATATCCCCCAGCACTACTAGAACCACCCTTGCCCACAATGAACAACCAAACTGTTGGCCACAAAACTACCCCACTCCCTTTCCAACCTAATCTCACTTTCCCTAATTAGCTAAATTCCACCCCACAAGTACAATGAAAATGAGTTTTTACTCCCCAATTCACTCCTCACAACTATACTCACCTTTTAGTCTTCCACCCTCACAACTCTACTCCCACCTTCAACACAAAATCCGCAAAAACTTCTCACCACCTGTCACTGCACGCTCTCTCCTACCACCTCCAACGGAACAGTGTAATGAGGTTGAAGTAATTTTTATATAATTTCCACTCTTCTAGATTCAGGTTTATACTTGCATGAGGATGACTGGCCTGCAGTTTCCTGATAAGCCGAGCTTTCCACCTGTTTTGAATTCAGTACCGACTATAATTTGTATTGTTAATGACGAATTCAGATTGCATTTTTTTGTAAATCTGTTCACAGTTGCATAACTTATTTTAGTTCTTGAATGTTCTTCAGGAATACTTTTAAACCACTTTCTAGCTCTTTTTGCTTTTCTTCTTCACAATCTGGCATCTGACAAGAAACTGTAGAAAGAGAAGAACTGACGTCATATATGTTTAGTGTACAAGAGAGATTTCTCAGAATTGATAAGTAGAGGTAAATATTTTTGAGGGTACATGTAAAAAGTACATGGGATGATTGACCTAGGAAGCTTCTAGAAGCAATTTCACGGTTATTTGTTTTAGCGCGCAAGAGGGAATTTATAAACGTATGGTGTAAAAATGAGTCTTTGAGGGTGACATTTATTGAGTAATTAATATAATTTACGGTACTTCCGAGAAGCTTCAGTGTTTATAGAAATAAATCATATGTCCGTCAACATCTTCATAAAAGCCTAATAAGTTATCACCCACATAGCTGATATTTATCCTTCCACCCGTATACATGTCAACGCGTTCTCATTATTATCAACAAATAGATCTAGTTGATACATATGAAGTAGTATTTTCGAGAAGCTTCGAATAGGCTGACCCTCACATGATAATGTGAGGTCAGATATTACTTCCTGTTCCATATTTTTGGGTGAAAATTTTCCATTCCCGGATTCAAGTATTGATTTTCAATATCGATAGTGAGAATCGGATACAGCACTGTGATTCGTACGTTAAAACAAGGAGCGAAACCCATCTCACAGCCTTCTGCGCTCTAGCCGCAAGTTTGCTAATAGTACGGAGAGACTTGGTCCAGAACGCTCCCTACCCCTTCACTAGGGTTCATCATTATCAGGAAGGTGCTAACTTTCTTGTCATCTTTTATTGAATTGCATTCTGCAAACAATTCGAATCGTTATGTATACGATGACCACGATGCAATACTTTGACCGAAAGGCCACACATTACCGATTACTTGTGAACAAACTACTCCTATCTTTATACCGTCACCGTCAGACATTTTGCTTCCTTCCTGCGCCTTTGTCCAAAAACACGCTTGCACTCTCCCACTGTTGAGAGCTTCCTTATCTTTTCCTTTTTCTTTACTTTTTTCCTATTCTGTACATTATATCTATTGATAGATTAATCCTCGTGGCCACTGTATTCTTCAGGAAGGTAAAGGCAAATGAACGTTCACAATTATGGTTAGAAAAGTATGATATAATGATTGTCACATTACTTCAGCGTGTTCATCAGAATACGACTTGGCATGGACTGCTCACTCGCGCGACTCTCTCGGTTAATGTATATACTATATAGATGGCGCATACATCACAGGAATGATAGTGTGCATTTTAACAAAAATATGCCGCAAACGTTTAAATGCTTGCTAAGTATTATAGCGGCGCTTAAACTTTCGCTCTTAAATGAAATGTCTATTTAAAAATAAAGTTCCGATTTTTTATATTTTAATTTCTAATGAAATTACTCACAATCCGTAGTTGCAAAAAACGTTAAAACGTTATCCTGATATTCGGGAAAAAAGGGTTTTATAGTCGGTAAATTAAACACAGAAATATTCGATAAAAGAAATTTTTAGTGTAATTAAATAATTAATGTGGAACTAAAAAAATAAACAAAAGTTGATTACCAACTGTAGGCTAAATGTATGCAATTATTGTATAATACTTTATGGCCAAGTCAATCCAAAGAATTATATTATGTAATTACTTGAAGTTGTCAACGAAAAACAGAAAATTAAACTTGAATTGTGAAAGTTTCATTTATATACTTCCATTTTAAAGTTTTATTGTATGTATATTTTATGTGTATAAAAATTCTCATTTTCACAGGAGCATACCATGAAGCAATTTTTATTCCAGATACATGTATGGGAATTTTGAAGAAGTCTGCGGGAAATGTACGGGAATTTTATCACGCGTCTTCACTGTACACCTCTGTTCATAATACTACATGACTTTTTCACAAAATTTGATTTTAAAAATTTTATTGAAAGTCAAGCTAAAGCAGAGTAATGCCGAAAAAACTGTTTTTATCCTCTGGCATCGGAGATTATTCAAAAAAATTAATTACTGTTAAAATATAAATTGAAGGTAAATATTGCACGGTTTCAGTTTAGAAAACTTAGTATCTATTTAAATAAAAAATAACAGTTATTGTAAATATATAGAGCGGATACTCAGTCTTATCCTATCAGAAAAAAGAGGTTGCAATTTTATGGAAAGGACCTCCTTGAAATCTGAAGAACATTCTCTTTTCACGTATTCGTTGTATTTGTATTCGCCGCGTGTGTTTTATAATCAGGATTGAGTATTTTAGTGTGACGTGACGATCAAAGTAGGTCAGGTGGTATTGCCAGGAAGATTGGCAATGTTGGT
Organism: Druon quercuslanigerum; assembly: GCA_010014905.2. Classification (NCBI taxonomy): domain Eukaryota; kingdom Metazoa; phylum Arthropoda; class Insecta; order Hymenoptera; family Cynipidae; genus Druon; species Druon quercuslanigerum. The sequence continues at coordinate 1,883 of JAAAKG020004122.1, read as the reverse complement.
ACATGCGTATACATGAATGCATGATACTTTTTGGAAAGAATATTGTAAACGTGAAATTAAGTTATAAATTTACGAATAATAATATTTTTTAATGTAGAATGCATTTTCGTAATTATTTTTTATGTTTTGTGGATTATAAACTTTTCAATTTCAAAAAATAAAATAAATGTTCAAAAATTTAAGGTTAAAGTGCCCATATCGATTCAATTTTAATTGATTTTGATTAAATCGGTCTGATACTCTTACCTCAAGTTGAGGATATTTTAATTTATTTCGTGAAACTGAAAGATCGTCAACCGAAAAAAGGGTTAAACATAATAGCGCAAATGTATTAAAGCTTGAAAATGATTGCTATTCATAAATTTATATTTTACTTCGACGTTTAGACTATTTTTTTCCAAAAAGTCGTATGCATTCACATGTTAAAATGTACCAACTATGCTAACCTTTGTGATATTTCCCCCAATTGTGACATAATGATAAAATACTCAATCAGAGCTGCCAAGCGCGGACTAGCGTAGTTTACGTAATAGTTATTTATGTGCGAGAGAAAGAGTAGGTTCATGATAGTTTACATAAATGAGAGACAAAGTACACCCGCGAATATAGAATGTCGTGGGGTATGTAGGCAGTCTACGCGTGTATGGGCGATTCCACGGAAGGTGTCATTTTTCTTCAACCTGATATTATAGGCCATGCGACGTGAAAAGGAGATTTTTCACTTGTGAACATCTCTACTCCAATGCCAAAATGTAAAAGGGTTTCTGAATCGCATTGTCATGCTGATGAGAAGTTGATTCGCTATGATAACCCTAAGAATGGGAAATGGTGGGTTAAGTGCAACCAATCATCAACACCAAAACCGAATATCCATTGATCGAAGATAATGCTGTGTATTTCTTGGGATCAGCAGGGTATAGTGTAGTATGAGCTGCTCCAACCTTACGAAACCATCAACGTTGACCTTTATCGAAAACTACTAATGCGATTGAGCCGAGTATTGAAGGAAAAATAGCCGCAATACGAGCAGAGACACGATAAAGTTATTCTTCTACATGGCAACGCTCGGCCCACAATGTAAAACCTGTCAAAACGTACTTGGAAACGCTGAAATGGGATGTCCTACCGCAGCCGTCGTATTCTACAGACTTTGCGCCGTCTGATTATAACCTTTTCCGACCCATGGCTCATGGTCTGTCTAAGCAACGGAACGATTCACTTCTTATGAAGGTGCCAAAAATGGGTCAATTCGTGATAGCTTCAAAAGACGAGTCGTTTTTTCGACGTGGTATCCGTATGCTGCCAAAAAGATAGGAGAAAGAAGTGGCTTGCGACGAACAATACATCGAATGATCTACTGGCAACCACTTTTTTTTTTAGATAAACCCGCAATTAGAAAAAAACAGATTCCGTGAAATAGGAATAAAACTTGAGACTCATTGCAAAAACTCTCATAGAAATATATAACATATAATATTAGTTGGACAAAATCCCGAAAATATACGTGTTCACCAGCTACAAATTGAATGCTCGCAGCTATTCTGCGAAATGTTTGAAAATTCTTTTAAAAATCACGCTAGTTAAGTGGAGCATAGTCGAGCTACTGAAGTTTAATGGATTTGACATAGCACTTTGCTTTAAAACGCGGTAAAAAATCGCAATGTTTTGTCACCGCTTTTACAATTCAAACGTCGGCTCCAAGGTCTGTAGCTTTGCAAAGTGCGCGCAACTATATCGAGGTGAAAAATATTTTTATTATTCATTAGATTTAGGTGGCCAGCAGACATCATATAAAATAAAAGGATGCTAAAGTGCTTCTAAAATTATCGAATTATCGCACGTTCAAATATCGAAAATTTCGAATTTGGTGAAAAATGTCCTTG
>JAAAKG020004111.1:0-21581 GCA_010014905.2 Druon quercuslanigerum | reverse complement strand
GAAGCATAAAGATTGTAAGTAATGGATATGTAATAGCATAAGTAGACTAAGTTGCGTTTGCGATCTCATTCTCTCTCGCTTGCACATGCACTCTCGCTTTCGACCGCTCGCTCGATATATGTTAAGAAACTAGATAGATATAAGAAATTATGTAAATAGTTGTAAATATTTGTAAATATTAAGGTAGAAATTTTCTTTCTGTTTATTATGTAAGTTGTAAGGAATGGAAGTCATGTAAATCCTTAGGGGACACATTATGAATAAAGAAGAATGTTAAACTCCACATTACGCAAAAATTGCAAACGACGTTCTGAAAATTATTTTATTTAAAAACGAAAAAACATGCATGTATTTGTTTCAGCGAGAAAACGATTTGGTCTTGACGAATTTTAATATACAGCGGTCCTCTCTGCAGCAAAGCGTTCGCTACAAAAAGTTAATTTACGTTTGCTGTGATTTTTGCTTACGTAGACTTAGTTTGTTCGCTTTGGTGGACAAAGAACATTGCGTTATATGCGATCACCTAATCAAAAAGGTGTCTCGGTGAAGAAAGACTGTCGAAAATGAAGCTGAAGAAACCTCGTATTCCTCATTGCTTGCCTAGCGGATAAATATAGAAGATTTTATTTGCGAAAAATATTGAAAAAGACCGATCGAAAATAAAACAAGTTACCTCCGACGTTATTGAAGACAACGAAGGCGGAATGTGTAAAAATTGACTACCAAAAGCAATAACAAAACAACCAAAAATAAAAATTCCCGGGAAAAATCCGATCCGGGTCAAAAGGAGACACGTCTTTGCACATCTTTTACCATCTGTACAACTGATGGTTACATCATCCAAATGTGCAACGCTTTTTAGACAAACAAAAATGACGCTTAAATTCGACGCACGATTTAAATTAATAGAGACGTACTGTCTAGGATATTAGAAAATGGTACACTTATTATAGACAAAGGATTCAGAGATATAAAGGGCGATTTAAAGGCGACAGGTTATAGAGTGTTAATACCTGCCGACAAAGGAAATCGAAAACTATAAAATCGAAATCTAGATGTTACCAAAAGTTTCTTTATACATTCGTATAGCATCTTTTCTTCAATACCACTCTGGTAAACGCCTATCGCTAGGCGAAACTTTACAAGACATCATATTAGCACGTATGATAGCTGCTAAGGATAGCGAAGGTACTCTAGGAGACGAAGTGATTAGGAAAGGATGGAACAGAAAGAGTTTTTTCACCATTGCCATCTGGCCATTTGAAGAAATTTCCAATGTTTTCCGAAGCTGACCTAAAAATTATCTTTAAATGTAATATTCATATTATTTATAAACAAGTTAGTAATAGCAAAATAATGAATTGGTAGCGTCAATCTTAAATTAATAAACGACAGTAAAAACATCCTACAATTACAAGTCCTATCACGTCTCGTGCAGTTTGCTAATGGACGTAGAACCCTCGGATGCTCCTCGCATATTACGGCAGTTATCTATTACTGGGACATGTTGGCTATTTGTCGAAAAGAATAAAGCTAGCAGAGATACTCAGCAAAATATTTACGAATATCAACACAATGAAAATAATTCATAAAGACAGTGATCTGGATGCAGACAGTAATATCGTGCTTTACAGTTTTTGTCTAATATAAAGTTCATTGTTTGTGCTACTTACTGCCTCAGAAAACTATTTTGCTCAAATTAGGCTAATTGTATTATACAGCCAGTAAAACGTTCCATTTCCCCCTTGTTTATATGTAACAGCATGTATTTCAGAGGTCAACAATGTCCTTCACATATTTATCACTATAAAGTATCCTTTTGATAATTTTGTCAACAATATATATATATGATACTGGGCAGAGTTCGATTTTTCTGCGAGAAAAACATAATGGTAGCTTTCTTTGAAAAACATAATCAAAATTTTTTTCGAAATTAAACATGTTTTTTGTCTTTTCTCGTTCACGCAATTAAACTGAAATTTTCCCCTAGAATTGCCTACCTATCTCCACAACATTTTTCCCATTATTACCCCTGCGATATAAGCTCAATTCAAGTTCGGTCACTTTTCTCATGCTTGTTTAAAACTTAATGGTCGGCTTTTATGCGCCATATCGGGTTTAGCCCGTTTCGTATAATTTTCGATTTGCAATTAATGATGCTAACTGAAAGTTTATTCTTTTTGCTCGTTCCAGACGTCATATTGGAACCACCATAATGAATTTTTTTCAAAGGCCACAATGTATTCGAAAGTAAACATTGAGATGAAGATTTATAATCATAGAACGTCTTGATTGGTTGCGAGGAATTTTGTCAACAGTCCCGGTTACAATGGTTTCTGCTGAGCATGGTTACAATAATTAATAAACAGATGCGTAAAATTGTTAGGGGTGGTCGCGAAAGAATTATCCCTCAAGGGGAGGCATAGCAACCGTACCGAAAGCTGATTGGCATCTGGGTGAGGTGTTTCGAATGGTCACTCTGGAATACCGGGCGACTTGTCAGAGTATGCAGTCTTATCTTTGCAACCGGGGTTCTAGAAGGATGGAAGAACCCCTTACCCTAGCTGCTCGTGAGAACAGCATTGATAATATCTAAGATCTGTGTGGTAAGTGCGACTCATAACAATCGAATGCGCAGAGTTCCCGCAAATGGTTCGGACTAAAATTGCGACTACCCTAGAGTTGGGGTAGCCAATCAAGACGGAGTTAATGCGATGGACCCGCGGAATCTCAATACTTTTGGGAGGACGGATCGACTCATCGATGACCTGCTAGAGTGCTACATTACCAGTATGGCCCCTGAACATGAAGGTTACATGGCTTGAATGTGGTGTGAGAAAAACACAGAGCTCTCACTTCTCGCATCAACGTCTGCGAGACCATTTCAACCACTCTCGATAAGGAGTAATGTAAGCTGAACGCCTACTCTATCGCAACCAGAACGAGTCGGCAACCGAGAAAGAGAGTCGAGACTGAAACCAACCATTTGCAGGCATCCAAGAGAGAAAGATTGATACTTAAGGGCATGGAGGAACATCAACATCCAGGTCGTGGGGATTTTTCCGAAGTATCCGACCTCTAGACTATCATTTGTGGCGTGTATAATACAGCGAGTGTTTTGGCGGAAGTAAACCCTAAAAAACCAGCGAATGACCATAAAGGCCAAAAGACAATACATCAACTCACCACAAAGATAGGCGCATTGACTACATAGCAATAGGCAGGAATACGGATACTATCTGTCACTTAGAGGGAGAGATGGTTAAAAAAAACCAACAGTTTTTCTCTGACTCATCTCAATTCTTCCAAAAGGGAAGACTACGAGGTCCAGCATCTACTGAAAGAAGGCTTAAGGAACATAAATAAATTCTAGGAACTGTACGTTGACCTCCTAACACCTGGGGTACAATGCCCTTCTATCACTACCGAGGAGGTGAAGAAAGTATTAAGAGGCATAAAGAACTATTCCGCTCCGGAACTAGATGGTAGCAAGACCGTCTGGTGAAAGAAGTTTCCTTCTACCCACCAGCACTGGTACAGTACTCCTGCCAAAGATAGGCAATTTAGCTGATTCAAACAATTACAGGCCACTTTTCTGAACACACTGTATAGTCTCCAGAATTCCTGAAAAGAAACAACGAATCTAAAGACCAAATTTGGGAAACTACCTTGAAAAGTTCCTATTGCAATCTGAAAAAAATTTTTCTCCTTAAAAAGAAAAGAGTTTCTTTTCTTCTTGGATAAAAATAAAGAGGAAAGAATTGATTATTTTTTGCACATATTTTTTCGTGATTTGATAATGATGGAAATAAAAAGAACGAAAGAAATAAAAAAGATAAGGCAGGGGATTTGTTTAATTGCCCTCTAATTTTTCTTTCTTCTTTATTTGTGTCCAAGAAGAAAAGGCATTCTTTTCTTTTTTTATGAGAAAGATTTTTTTCTTTTTTTCTTGAGATCTGCACATCTCACATTGTGTCTGGCATAGATAAATTGATCCCTGTTTGAAAAATACACCGTTACCTTTAAAAGAGGTGTCTTTCATTTCGTCACCATAAGCCCACTCCTCTTTTGCCTCACATCGTTGAAATTATCTCCTGCACTTAGCTATTCTGAAGGGTACTTTAGCGACAAACCTGGAAAATGAATGTGTCATGGTTGGCAAGGAAAAAGTACCTGTAACAATAATGCTTGGCGTTCCGTTATTTATCTATTCATTTGTATTGGTTCCATTGGCGAAGGATCAGGTCAGATCCCTTGATATCGGGTCACGAAATGTTATGCACGTGGACAAAAGAATGCACCTTAAGTTTTCTTGCACGCCTCTAACTATTACGCCGTTAATGTGATCGCAGAATACTGAATCTTGCATATCTTTACAATATAATTATTCTGGGTATAGCACATATAGTCGCAACCGGACAAGGCTTTCTTCTTAAAATGGTCAGGAAGCACGAAGATGTGGACGAAGGAGCGTTTCTGTACAAAGCAGTGCAGGAGGCTGTTGAAAAACTTCCATATTATGTGTGAAATAGAAGCATAAAATCTTATCCAACTCGATTACTCACTCCTAAAGGCCAGGATTAAGAAAGTACAGGAGAAAATCTTCCGTGAACAGCTCCTCGGCAAGAGGCATGGCATCTTCCACAGAAATGTGAAGAATCGTCGATGTCCTATGAGCTGACGTTTGCTTTCCTTAGAACACTCAAATAGAAGTCGGGCTCAGAGTGTTTCATTTTGGCATGAAAAGTTGCTTCCGTTTCCACTTTTGCACACCATCGCCAAATTTTTGAGCTAAAGCATTCCCGGTGATAGCTGTAGAGCGTGCCACGCACACCCCGAGCATCTAGGACACATACTATATAGTTGTCTAACTCACGTGAGAACGACCTACATCCAAAGGCACAATGTGGCAATAATAGCGCTTTATTACCATATCTGTTTCTCTTAGCGCATTAGCCTTAATACCGCTTCGCTAAAGGTTCCTAGGCAAGTAAAATCAAACATCGAGAATTAGAAGTGCTGCATATACTGTAACTTCATATTCTCGACAATTGTCTCTGTTGCTTACTCGAGACCTGACATATTTGTCCTCGACTTCGAGAAACGATCCATGCTCGTTACTGAATTTTTGAAATATTCTGTGAAGTTTCCGCCTACTGCGGACGACCGCAGATGGAAGTCATCCTTGGGTTGCTCTTTCTCCTCAGGATGATTGAGATTTTTTCCGGATCATCATATTGAGTCCGTCTAGGCTGTAACCGCTTATCTCGCGGTTGCACTATTTAGATTAGCACCTGCTCCGGGCGAATACCGCGGTTGTCCTTATGGCAAACTTTAAATATATGTGAATCACATCCTTGCCGGCTCCGCTAACAATATTATCTTATGTGAATTTGTTGTTACTAATAGTAAAAGTTTAGATAATTACTCAAGCATACGTAAATACTTTTTATTATTAAGATAAGCGGTAGACAATGCTTTTTTGTATAACGATATATAAATAAATGGGAATGAAATTGTGATGACATGAAATAGAAATAGTTATGTTTATAAAGACAAAACATTTTACATTTTTCAAAAATGGCTGCTTATTTATTTAAGAAAATATTTTTATTTCAGTACTCCAGCGTACGATTATGCTCCAAATCCTGATAAACAGTGGATTTTACAAGTGACACAAAAAATGCAACCAATTCATAAACAATTTACCGATCTCTTGATGACAAAAAGACTTCAGACTCTTCAAAGTGTCGATGCTGCAGTTGATAGGGCAAGTTATCTCTAAATAAATTTTCACTTGATACACATATTAGAAAACCGAAAGTTAGTATAATTGTTAAGCAGGGACTTACGAAGGTAAGATGAAGTAAAAAATTATGGGAATGATACATTGAATAGGATTTTTTCAGATTTATCAAGAATTAAAAGATCTGGGTGAGTTGAATAATACGTATATAATTTATACGTCTGATCATGGATATCATCTGGGACAGTTTGGACTTATCAAGGGAAAAAGTTTCCCGTTCGAATTCGATGTTAGAGTACCCTTCCTTATTCGAGGACCTGGAATCGAACCTGGTACCATGTAAGTGATTCTTTTTTGTTAGATAACAAGACAGTATTTGTGAATGGGGTTTCAGGTAATATTGTTCTTATGTATACTCTCTATGATGCCTGAGATTTTCCAGAGCGCCTTACCGTGGGGACTGCGATCTGGCCAATCACAGCCATGGTAGAAAGTATACATAAGAGAAATATAACCTGATACCTCAGTTTCAGGTTAGCCCTGAAGAAGTGAACTGCAATGTTCAAGAAACGTAGGAAAAATTCGTAATTTCGTACATGATTGGAACAAAACATATCTCTTTTTATCACAATAAATCATCTTGGAAGGATTAAATCTATTAGTATTTGTAAATTTCCGCTGGCCAGAAAAGAGCCCTGTTTCAGTATGCTATTCCCGGGAACGGCATCTACCTGTGCTGCGATTTTAATTCTTTTTTTCATTAAGTAAATCTATTTTATTAAAGAAGTGGCTTTTATTTGATTTATTTCGATAATAGAAACAGCATTATAAAAACGTTTCCATTCAGTACTAATTCTTCGAAGCCTGAAGCAATATCTGTTTAAATAGCAATTATTTTACGCAGTAGGCTAAAATAAAAAAAATATGCGATGTGTTAGTATTATTTCGTAGCTCGTAGACATTGAGTCATAGTATGTATAATTTAAAAAAGGGGTAAACAATCACCACAGGGTCCCACCGGGAGCTAAAGCCATCTGAAATTGACACCCGCTTCCTGTACAACCTCTGTAAATCGCATGGATGACCAGGTCTCGCAACTGCGAGAGGGGTGGTTACAAGGCACGGTGAACCTGATACCAACTTGATACCCCTTGTCCTTTTCCTTCTCCATGGCCGTGACGGAGCATTCGCCAGGGCATGGTCGCGGCTGGCACTATAAAAGCGACAAAGATACTAATAAAGTACTCTCACGGCCGCATTAGGTCTGTACAAATACGTCGTTCCCACGTGAGTGGGACATCCATATAGTATGTATTCTATGTACTAGGTGGGTGGGACACCCATATAGTATGTATTCTATGTACTCAGCGTGTGCAAGACACGATCTCTATACCTGCATTTAACCATGATGATCTGAGGAAAGCAAAAGTTTGCTGCGTAGACAAAGGTTGCTTTTCTACATTTTTCTGAAAGTTTCCGTGCATTTTGTTGTTGAGCAGGTGTGTAATTTCTCAACCTCTGATTTTTTGGCTTTAGCTTTTAAAAGTGAAGCATCTATATGGAGTGCTTTACTTCCCTCATTTGTGATGCTCAAGTTCAGGCCAATAGTCTCGGCCGCCTGCTCCGCGGCTTTGTAAATGAATGCTCCTTTGTCAATCATATCGTGCTTCCTGACCATAAAATCTAGCAAGTTATCCTTGAGTTTATTCTTTCACTCTATTTATGCTTTTCACAGGTTTGTCGTTGTGTTTTCATATAAATTATTTTCAGCACCACGAATTCTAGTATGATCATGTTATTCAGCTTTCAGCACGGTTGTTATGCATCCGTTTACGGTTGACTGCTTCTTAATTATAGTAACCATATTCAGCAGAAACTCGTGATACAGAGACCTTCTATCCGCAACCCGAGCACGTTTTTGATAGATTTTTCATAGGACCTTCAGTTTGATTCCAAAGGAATTGAAACTGAATAGAAATACATGGTGTCCCGCGAGCTCTCCTTATCCTTGCAGGGGCCTAATTGAGCTGAAGGATAAAAGTGAGGGTTTACCTCTTATGTGACGAAAAGTTATGCTAAAATATTCTTGCTTCCGAAGTATTATAATGTGTGATTGTCGCAGTTTAGAAATTAGTAAATTAGTCAAATTACTAAATTAGTTTAGAAATTAGTATTTAGAAATTAGTCTGTCTTGCAGGTAAGGAAATTACTTCTTGGATCAGATGAGGAAGTGAACTCCACTCTGTTGGGCTGTGATTTATATTCTCCCTTTTAAATCATTCAGATTAAGCTGAGAAAGAATTCCAGTGACATTATACTCAATTAGGATTTTGATTTAAAATGAGATATGATTTGTAAAATATAATCTCCATAGATAAAAATAGAAAATAGTATTTTTCTATTTAAAAATAATTCAATATTTTATAAAAATAGATAAAATCGCAAAGGTGATTCAAACTAATGCGTTGAATTCGTATGTAGATATTTTTTCTCACTGAGAATTAACTCTGCTTATTTGACAACTAGAGAAAAAAGACGACTACAGTCTGCTTGAGAATAAGGTAGATAGTTAAAGTCTCCTTTTTAAATGCGCACAGAATTTTTATTTCAATTATTTTATTTACTTAAGAATTAAATCACCTTATTTAATGAGCCATTGAATGAAGTGGACTTCAATCTGCTTGTAAATTACAAGGAAGAATTTAATTCTCATTTTTATTTTACAGGGACTATTTGCTCGACCAGAATATTAGGTTAACCTCGTTATGCTCTGAATTGAGCCAGGGTAAAATCACTTTTAATATTATAAATGTGCACAGAATCAAAAAAAGTTTACTCGCAATCAAATAAAATTTATTTTCATCCTGAAAAATAAACAACATAAAAGAGGCTTTATTCGCTACTCAGCAAAAAGAAGTCTCCTTTTCTAACAAAAATATTTAATGAACCAGGTATTAGAGCAGACTCTAACCTGCCTGTCAAATATCCTTTTCTTTTAGGAAACGTTTGAATTTGATTCAGATCTCTCATCTGTCACTTTCGAAAAGGGACTTTGTACCAGAATAAGTATAAGACCAGTAGACGGAGTTGACTTCGCTCTGCTCGCAATAGTTTATCCTTACGATGCTTAAGCTTGGCTGGAAAGTTAGTAACTGGCGTTTAATAAGCGTTTAATAAGTTTAATAAGTAGTCACGGACAATTGTTCAGGGGTGCTCTCAAAGGAACTAACCTTAACCAGATGTGCAACAACCGTGTCGAAAGGTGAATGGTACCTGCGTGAGATGTCTTGAACGGTGACTCTGGGGTACCGGGCGACTTTTCAGAGTATGTAGCTTTATCCTTGTATGCGGGTCTCTACAAGGATAGACAATCCCCTTCTAGCATCTTTTAGGAATAACAATTGTATTGTTATAAACAATGGTAAATTATTTTTAAGTGGTTTCGGACATTTATTAATCGATTTTCGTTTTTAATCCAATTTAAAGAAACACAAAAACATATGAAGACAAAACGGAATATATTTCTTATTGTTATAAACAAATTTAATAAACAAATACATAGTTTGAGCCATTTTTGCGTGATTGAGGTACTTTTTTTTAAGTGCTTCGTTTGACTTGGGATTGACGTTGCAATTTCATGAAAATTTTGTGATTTTTATAAACAAATGCACAGTTTGAGCAATTTTTATGAGTGTGATACTTGTTCAACGTACTTTGTTAGTCTTTAGTGATTCTTTTGAAACTATATTGTCATTTCATGACAAATTTCATTGTTATAAACAACTTTTATAAACAAATGCGCAGTTTGATCAATGTTTGGGTGTTTCAGTTACTTTTTTAATGTGTTTTGTTTGACATGTCAGTGATGTTTCAATGAACTATATTGTCGTTTCATAAGAATTTTGTGATTGTTATAAACAAATTTTATAAACAATGCACAGTTTGAGCTATTTTGAAGACTTCTTGTTACTTTTTGTAAACGTACTTTGCTAGCCTCGCTAGTGATGCTTTTGTAATCTATTGCTAATTCGTGATAAAATGTGATTGTTCTGAAGAAATTTTATAAAGAAATGCGCAGTTACTTGCACTAATTTGTTTTAGATCGAAGTATACGGCTAACTTCAGACTGGTATCGGCTATTACATGGGTATAACATTCATTTGTTTTTTATTGAAATAGCTATCTAACTTCAAACTAAAACGGATACTTCTTGGTTATCACCAAGTTTTGTTTTTTATTTAAGTAGCCGATGTCAGCAGCTCGCAGAGGTGTCAGAACGTGGATATCTCTCCCAAGCGCAGTAGTGATTTTGTTTATTTTTAAATTGACACATGGCGTTACATAACCGTAAAATACACAGGAATAACTACTGCGCATGCCAGAGATATCTGCGTGCTGACACCAGCTGCTCGTATTAACAGACTTTTAACCATGGAGTTTTAAGAAATATTCTTATCTTTGTCTGTGGTTCGTTGAATTCTTCCATTTTTGTGTTTTCTGTTTCAATTAATTTGTAGGTTTTGTTGTAGTTCTGTATTGTATTTTTTCGTTAGGAAGTATTGTTTTGGTTAACTCCTAAAATGCGTGACGTTGAACTCAAAAACAAAATCCTGTCGGATATATTGATAAGTAGTATAAAGTCGGGCGAGGAGATCAGTATTGGACTTTTAAGAAATGTTATCAAAGAGAAATTTAAATTAAAGGTATATAAGGTTGAATTAGTTCAAGAAAAACTACTTCGACACTTCATTCCCGCTTTTAAGGAAAAAGATGCGCATCTTTTTATGAAGAAGAGGTGTATGAAAGCAAACATCAAAATTGGCTACTTTCCCCTTCTGTGGTAAATTTTGAGTACCAAATATGTGCAAGATGTTTAAAGAGTGATTTTGAAGATTTATCGATTTCGACTAAGAGGAGGAAGATTGCATCCATTCGGGAAACCTACTCAGAAACGGAAATTAAAAAAATAATAATTCATTAGAACAAAAAAATCCGTGAACTTCTGTGCGCTGATTCTGACGAGCTAAATAAGTATTCCTGGAAGGTGAAGAACTAATTTTATTTACTGCTAATGAATGTTTAGCTCTAATAGAAGATGAGTCAGGCCATGTCAACTGTGCCCATGAAATTATAGTGGTTCTTTGAAAAGTGACAAGAATTGAAAAAATGTGTAGATAATAGCATTGCAAAAAACACTTTAAACCGTGTTTTTAAAAACCGCACCGTTTTTACTATTTTTATTATTAATGGTTTTTGCGACTTTTAATTGAATAATTAATGACTTACGATTCGTTTGCAATAATCGACTGAAATTTTGTATGACAGCTGTGAATTTTTTTTACAATAATATTTCCAAAATGATTATTTTTTTATTAACAATTATTTAAACAAATTTGATTATTTATAACTTCTAGTCCTGTGATCGTAGTAAAAATTTAATGCAATGTAGTTTGCACACTTCGTTATGTTCTTCAAAAAAAACAAATTGGTAATTCTCACTCTGACCGTCCTAAAAAAAAGTTTTGCTCCCGAGCGCTGCGTAATAATTGTCGCCTCGAACTGCACGGGCGGCGAGATCGATTTCTTTATGCACGTCGAAACAATCCTTGGTTTTAACGTAGAAAAGTCAATGACTCGGCTCGCTGTGCAAAAGTGTTTCTTTTCTCTATGAGCTTATGTCTAATTTTATGCGTAAGTATTATTTATATGTACGTCTACAATCCCGTGTATTTTAACGTTTGCCGTTTGGCCGAACATGGACGTTTCTACGTTAAAACCAAGGCTTGTTTGGATGTGCATGAACAAATCGATCGCGCCGCCCGCGCCATTCGAGGCGACAATTATTATGCGGCGCTCGCGACAAACATTTTTTTTCTAAGACGGTCAGAGTGAGAATTGCCAATTTGTGTTTTTTTAAGAATGGAAAGTGTGCAAGCTACATTATAATAAATTTTCACTACGATCGTAGGCATAGAAGTTATAAATAATCGAATTTGTTTAAATAATTATTAATAAAATATAATCATTTTGGAAATATTATTGTAAAAAAATTCTTTTTTTGAAAGAAAAAACACTTCATAACTGTCATAAAACATTTAATTCGATTATTTCAAACGAGTCGTAAGTTATTAATTTTTCAATTAAAAGTCGCGAAAGTTTTCACTTTTCAAAAAATCACTAACATTTCATGGGCACAGTTGAGATGGCCTGACTCAGATGCTAAACTTTTCAAGCATCAATTTGAGAGTTTTCTTTTGCAAATGAAGACAAAGAATGTGGAATTATTGAAACCGTACGAAGAACTCTCTACAGCAATACAAGAATGCTGTCTTCTAGAATCAGCTATTTATGATACGGAAAAACGGGTTAAGATTGATGTGCAAGCTTTGTTAAATCATACAGCATCACCTTTGCTTCAAATTCCTGAAATTATTCTAATTTTACTAATTCTATTATCACACCTAGAAATGTAGTTTATTTGAGGATGATAACTAAATAGGGGTATGATGGAGCCTTTGGTCAGAGTTAATATTAATATAAACAAAAATTCGATGAAGACGACGTATCCGATGAAAGCATATTTATGGTATCTATCGTACCCTTACGCTTAGATGTACAATCTCCGCTCGAATCATCTGAAGCATTTTCTCTCGAGTCTTCGGTACTTTGGAACAATCTTCGGCCATGTTCTGTAAGATATTGTTTTCCGTTAATGTTCGAATGCACGAAGGAAACAGCCGATAAAACTAAATTAGAAGCTAATTTAATAAAAAATAAATTGCCGCACTGTTATCAACAATCATTAAAATCAATAATTTCAAATTTTTTGTAAATCATAAAGTGGTTTTCACAATGGTTGATGGAAAAGTGTTCCAGGCAGTGTCTGAAACACCATCAGCTGCATCCTGTTTTACATGTAAAGCAAATCCTTTAGAAATAAACAATTTAAAAAATGTTCAAAAAAGACCTGTGCAACCAGAAAATTACGAATTTAGAATTTCGCCACTCCATGCACGTATACACTTTATGGAGTGTTTTGCATATAGCGTTTTGCATATAGCGTTTATAAAGATTCCAAGAAAAACTAGACGTCTTTACAGGATAATGAAAAGTAGCTGATTGCTGAAAGAAAGTAGGCTATTCAAGAAAAGTTAAGATGCGGGTAACTGTTGATCTTCTGAAGCACATCCAATGGTGGAAACACTTCGCGCAAGTTCTTTGAAGATCTAGAGCTGTTAGCAAAATGCACAGGCATTAATCTCCAGCTTCTAAAGAATTTTAGTATCATACTTCAAAGCGAAGTTCGAATGGTGCGGTTGATCCTAAGCTGGCCGCACGGCGGAATATCTGCGAATCCGGCCTTGTAGCCAAAGTCGCATATTTGATTTCCAATGCGACGACTGCATCCATTATATCAGTACAACTTCGTAATCTGTGGCGGCAGGTTGTTGCAAACCATGGCAGAAAGACTACAATTATTATTAAACTTCCTTGACGAGGAGGAAGATCTTCTATTACTTTTATTAAAAGATGCAGTTCGGAATGAACCTCAGGCCATGTATCCGATAAGAAATCTTCAAAGATTCCAAATTACTTTGGTACATATTCACTTGTTGGTTGAAGATTCATCATTTAACTTGAATATTAATCTTGTTGGTAAAAACGTATGTATTTAGTTAAATGCTATACTCTTGAGAAATATTAAATTTTCTTTTGTTAAAAGTACAACTGTTTTACAAATATTCTTCTTTTGTCCATAACACAAGCATTAGGTTTGAAAATCGTCTTTTTGGATTAATTTTGTATCAATTTAGTAGTCACATTTTTAAACAAAAAGCGCGAATTCTCAAACAAAAAAATTAATTTTTGACCAAACAAAAAATTGAATTGTTAATATTTAAACCAAATATAAAACAATTTTCAACCAAAAACTTGACTTACACATTGTTTATCTCATCACTCATAACACTAAACTGTATTAATGTAATATTGGTAAGTCCAACAAAGCACGTTTAAAAAAATTTAAATCCAACGCTCAAAAACTTGCCTAAACTGCGCATTTATTTATAAAATTTGTTTATAATAATCAAATTTGTTCTAAAATGATAATATAATTGAGAAAAGTATCGCTGGAGAGACTAACAAAATAGGTTCAAAAAAGTAACTGAAAATCTTAAAAATTGCTCAGACTGTGCATTTGTTTATGAAAACAATCACAAAACTGTTATGAAATGACAATATAGTTTATTGAAGCTTTACTGATACGTCATAAAAACCACATTAAGAAAAAGTACTTCAAATACTCAATAATTGATCAAACTGCGCATATGTTCATGAAATTTGGTTATAACAATGACATGTTTGATGAAATGACTATATAGTTTACAAAAGTATCACTAGAAAGACCAACAAAGTACGTTAAACGAAAAATTTTTAATTGGATTAAAAACGAAAATCGCCTAATAAATATCTAAAACCAATCAAAAATTACCCAACCATTGATTATAACAATATAATTCTGAATAAAAATTTAATAAATTATAATAAACTGTTTGTGATGTTTAACTAATGCTTATTTATTGATTGAGCACTAATATTAATCATTTTGAATTAATTGCGTGTGAAGATAGTAACAATATCTTAAATTTTACGATTTTTGCCAATCTTGTGTATAAATAGAGTAAAGAATAATTTAAAAAAAAATGTATTTTGAACATTCTTCGTCATGTTACCAACTGTGCGCCGCAAAGGTGGTCGCGCAATACTTGATTTCCAATGTCTGCGAAACAGGATTATTCTGAGTACAGTACATATAGTCGCAAATGAACATGCGAAGAAGTAAGCAAAGGAGCGTTTTTGTAAAAAGCAGCGGAGGAGGCTGCTTAAATACTCGGCCTTGACTTTAATTTGAGTGGTCAGCCAAATGCATTAAATATTGTCTTTCTCGAGTACTCACTACTAGAGGCCCGGATAAAGAAAGCACTGGGCAAAAAACTCCTATGCGCAGCTCCTGGACGAGAGGATGCACGGAATCTTTCACAGAAATGTGGAGGATGAGTCGATGTTATGTAAGCTAATGTTTGCTATTCCTAAATCACTAGGATAGAAGTCGGGTACGATCGGTTTCATCTTGACATGTCTTGACGGTGTCGTTTTCACTTTAACATACCGTTACGACATTTTGAGGCAAGATATTCCCGATAATAGATCCAGAATCTATCATGCACACCTAAAACATCTAGGACATATACTATCTAGTTGTCCAACTCGTGCGAAAACCTACATCCAAAGGCATTAGTGTTAATACTGCTCCCGTGGGTCGCTCCGTGTTCACAGAGTTGTTGTTACGGCTGAATATTTACTGCGATTTCACCGGGAGCGGCTGCAGTTTTTAAGATTAGCACCCGCTCTCGGCGAAATACAGGCGATGTCTTTGTGACAATCTTATAAATATATATTTGTGTTTGGGGGGGGGGGGAAGGTTCGTTTCTGAATAAAGCGATGGAGGAAGCCATCTTGGGTAGGTGAAGGATCAACTTAGACGCCTCGAACTTCTCGGAGGCATCTTGCAATTTCTCAATATAATGATACTCCGTTTAAGGAAGGGTCTCTAACTATTTCGAATGGAAATTAATTATTTCCATCTGCAGTTGTTCCATTTTCGACATCGGAGGATCTTAATGTAGAAAAATTAGGCGAATGTTTGGGAAATAATCAGCAAAAGGTTCATTTCATTATCGCCTGAATGCGATAGTAAATTGCTGCCATGTTTCTCATTTTTCTCTGTGACACGTATACCAGTATTGAGCTATATCTGTCTGTAATATACCTGTCGGCAATCCGCTTACTGAGTCAGAAGATGATATTTGGATTCCTGTTCGGTCATCCAGATGCCTGTATGGGATATTGTCCGTGCAAAATCGATGATCATTTGACACAAAAGAAAGAAGCAAAAGGCAAGTTATTCCCAAGGCCACTTGTTGAAGCGCGATCGGCTGTAAACGGAGTCATCCTTATTCCAGTCGACTGGATTACTTCGAACGACTCGAATGTGTGTACAAGGGTGCGGTGTGTGTAAGCGGCGAAAACGTAATTGTGTTCGTCAAACTGTGCGCGAAGGTTACACTACCAACATTGGTTGTTGGTGTGAACAGGGGTTCCGTAACCGCGAGCGCAGCGTACTCCGTTGAGAAACCCGTTAACTGATCGCGCGACGTCGTCATAGGGGCGCTGAAAGTCGTTGATTGTACTACATTCGTAGCAATGCTGGTGGGACGTAACTAGACGCCACCTCATTGACATGTCGTCCCCGTCGATGCTGAGTTTAAGGAACTCGAGTGTTTCGTGGCGTTCATTTTCTGACAATGAGATTCCGCAATTGATGATCGTATCTGTGGTTTCCGCCCACAGCCTATCTACTTTTATGGTAGAATTATCTATCCTGAAAATGTCAAGCAATAAAGAAAATTTCAACTGCACTAAACAAAATGGCCGTGCTTCAGCTGAACTTCCCGGTAAAGACGGTAGGTCAATATTCGTTCGAATGTCGGTCCACATGATTCAACGTTTACGATCAATTTTCTTTCACATCTCTGAACGCAACTGCGATCAATATCTTCTCGTTCACGTGGAGTCCACTGTACAGACGTTTTGGGATCAAAAAATTCGTTGGAAAATTTTCAAGTTCACGAACACTGTAATTCGTGGAACGATATTTGACCCAATATTTATTTCTTGCACAGCTGTTCAAAGCCCAAGTTTGTTCAATTTTCGATCAAATATTGCTCCACGCAAGCGAATTGAATGTGGAGGTTATTACCATGACAACACATGCTGGGCTTTTGTAAAATAAATTGAAATTCAAGGTGCAGTAGATAAAACGACAATACAATATATAATATATAACGATAATACAAATTCGAATCTATTTATATGTTTAAAATAATGAGGCAGAAACTTACGTTTGACGATGGGTGGTCAAACCACGAGAAAACATACTTATGTACCTGAAAAATAAGCTTGAAATTAGGGGTTATGTTTTTCATATGTCAAATATTTATTTCCTATCAATGACATACTTATAACCGGCATCGATTGAAAATCTATTAATAGGTTTATTAACTTAACGAGATTCGTAAAATCGCCTAAAAATCGACTAGATTTTCGACTAGTCTTATTTCTTTTTCTGCAAGTGCACAGGATGTGCCAACTCCTATGGGCGATGGCGCACACAAGAGCATAACTATGCATAGCACGAACATGACAACACACTTTCACACCATGATCCAACCCACTCATGGTCTAGCCGTAGAGCGTAATTACGAAGAAATAGGACTCCACAACATCTCAACTCTAGATCGTTTAGTTTGAAATTGAAATGAAATGAAACGGCCAATATGCGATTATCATTCTACCAATTTTTTGAACGAAAGAATCGAGAGCAAATTGACCATAATTCGATCGTTCTGCGAGCATTCCGAAACGGAACCCTCTCGTCAAGATCGAATGTTGGTCAATTTTCTATCCATTCTCATGACTCCACAGCGTAGAGTAAAAATTGACTGAAAAGAGACTCCATGTTTGGCTACGTGGGTTTGGTTAGCATGGCTAGGTCATTTGGATTCGACGCTTTACGGTGGCATATTCTCCAAAGAGAACCTCAAGGGATTCAATTAAAAAAAGCAGTGTTGCTATCATAATATTCTTTTCAGCCCCATGTTGGGACCCAAAATTTATAACGCCTATCCCAGCTCTGTGGAACGCAAAGCGGAGAACAACGTTAATTCATTTCGGCTTAATTTACAAATAAAATCGATAAATACCTGGTGAGGTCGAGAAAAACATTATGATACGTTCTTTTAATTAATTTTAATCTGTTTGGTTTAATGGAAAAGTTAAGTAAAATAAAGTAGGAAAGGATCTTGTCCTCTTTATTTATAAATATGTCTGCTTGAAGGGCATAGCGATCGTTATCAAAAAATAGGCTTAATTTAAATTGGCGAAAGATATAAGGATAAAAGATTTCGTTTACATACTGTCAGCACGCCAAATTGCCTATGGCGGCATTACTCAAACTCAGAAGAGCAAAACTCAACAGCTCAAATAACACAAAATTAACACTCGCGATATTATTCTAACTAAAAAGCACATATTGAAAATATGTGGAGGTACCGCAGGGACTAAGAATCTGTGTTTCTGACTTTCCGATGCACACTTTGATGGCCAACACTAGACTGATGTCAGTTTCGTCCTCTCCAGTCTTCTCACTTCTCTCCGTCCCACCAGAATCTTATGTTGTTCGGTGCTGCCATCGTTAATTGAGTATCAGCTTGCTGCTTCTTTAAAGTTGGCCTGGTGCCCCTCTGGTGGAATGCCGGATAAATATTTTGCGTCGTTTGGTTCAAAAATTAAATGTTGTGGTGTCAAATTTCGGATAATTCTAATACTTTCTCAATCATAAACGATGAGAATGTAAAAAAAGTTTATTTGATGGAAGTGGCTACAAGTACCGGAAAAATCGACTCAATCGAAATTTCGGTAGAACTAGACCACTTTTCAGCTCCATTTAGAGATGATTGCAGATGATTTTTTTCATTTGGAAGTCTATTTTGGTTAAATGAAGAAAATTATATTAAAGAGACGATAACTTTAATTCAAGACAAATACTTCTCTGATATTTTTATAAATATTTACAGGTGAAATTCAATGCAATTTTATTGAAATTTTATTAATATTTAGTTGTTTATTGATTGCTCATGACGTGATATTGGCATTTGTTATTCTAATATGGCTATTTATCGTCCTCGATTTATAAAACGTAAGCAACGTAGCGCTATTTCATTCACAACTTTTTACTATAACTTAGATTTACAGAGACATTTTTAATTTTGAAATTATACGGTCTAATTTTTAGAACTTTAAAATTAAAGTGATTTGAATGAGAAAATACGACAATTTCAATTCGGTTGTGTTTAAAATTGTGCAATTTTAAAGGTTTAGTTTAAGCGTCTTAAAGTGGCAAATATTATATTTAATGATAGTTTATATTGTAAGAATATTTCATGAAAGATATCTAATTATCTCTCTAAATCACTAATTGAGTATCATAATTTTTGAAAATCATTTTCGAGTTTTAATTTTTACGGAATTTTCCTATAAGTTAAGAAATTGATATTATCCAGAAAAAATTTACAATACCATTTTTCAAATACATATATTATGTATATATATCACTTAAGAATACATCGAAATATTTCCACTTTTTCGCAATATTGTCTTAAAGAAATTCAAAAAATATTTAATCTTGGGGATTTAATTATTTAATGACAATGCATATTGTTAATCACTCGGTGATTCGATTAGCTCTAGAGAAAAATAAATATTCCAAATGAGGCCATTAAAAAATATGTAACGACCTAGGGGAGGGGGGCACCTCGAAGTTCATGCCAATGTTAAACTTACGTCGAAACTTACACAAATATTATATAACAAATGCGACAGGAGGGCGGGGCGGTTCAAACTATATATGAGGTGTTAAAAAATAGTCTCTTCAGAGTATATATCATTTGACACAGAATTTCACGAAACGTATAGATTCATAAAGTTTCAGAAAAGTATTTTAGGTAGCTGTTTTGAAAGTCTTAAAAATCTGTTGTATCTGAATGGTCTGAAAGATTTAAATTCTAAAATCTAAAATTCTAATAAAGAACCTAGAACTTAATGCAAAGAAAGTGCCCTTGAAAGTTTGACTCAATATCTTCTGTTAGCTTGAGTACATTTCCCGAGTAACTCATTCTCTGAAATGAAGGATTAAACCTAGAGACGTAAAGAAAAACAGGTATATATTTGGGGCGAGAGGACGAGGGACTACTGACACTCTTGTTAGATCCCATTAATTTTGTTGTTTTTCATTCAATATTTTTTTTTCATTTACCTACAATTCTTATAATTTTTATAAATTCAAAAGGAAATGCTTATCGTCTATAAAAAGGTAAAATAACGAGGTATAATAAGTCAGTATGAAATGAGAATAAAATTCTCTGTGACATTAGTGTTACGAGAGCCTGACTTTCATATCTTATTTAAACTACTACTCTTGGCCCGTAGGTGCCTCTCTAGAATACAGGGCCATAGTGTAGCGTCCAGGCCTGACGCATATTCAGTTCTGTTCTAACTCTCGAGTAATAAAGACGTACCTGAGTTGCTGTCTGCAATTTAGTTCTTAATACAAAATCCATACGCATTATTTACCACGTAACATTTTGGCAATCCTGCCAGGATCAACTTTTCGAATCCTTATATTCTACGGAATTATTAAAGAGGATATCTCATAAAAGTTTGGTCTCTGATACGAACCTTGAGAATAAAAGAATTTCTACGGAAGTTCAAAATTCAGAAACTCCGGATCTACCTACGAGAGACCCGATAACCCCGAAACGTAGGAAAACTTTAGTTAAAAATATTTGGTGAATTGAGTAGCCACTACACTACGTAAAACTATTGTTTTCTGAAATTCATAAAACTGAACGAGGCCCGCAAACAGGCGGAAGAAGCAATGGCCTACCAACAAGATAACAACGCAGCAGAGCAGCAGCAAGGGAACTGATACGTCAGCATCTGGAACGCCTGCTTCCAGATAAGAAGAGAAGGAACTCCACGATCATCTACTCAACTTATCTCAACGAAGGAGCAAGTTGTAAGTTATTGTTGAATTTAAATAAACAAATTAAAAGGTTATACGCTACGGTGTCGTTAAGAACGTCAGTCCTTTTGCCCTCTTTATATGGAGGACGGCCTATCGAGACAGAACGGCAGGGAAAAGTTTCGGCCTAGTCAAGATAGAACCAGCAAGGCGAAATTTAACGACCAGAATAGGATAGTTGGTATACTCCTGGTGTACCAGAGCACTGTCACCTTTAATAAAATTGAAACCGACTCGAAACTTCATGTGTACTTGCAGTAGTGCGATTGCATGAAGCTAGAATATAAAGGACAAAGTCCAAAATACACTTTTGTACGTGAGCGCGAGCACACACCCGACACTCGCAACAAATAGCGATAGGAAAAACCTACACAATACACTGGCATTTCAGCAGTTTCTGTTTAGGAAGGCATTCCAGAAAATTAGAAAGGAAAGCACCACATCAACTATGTCTAATACTAATTCCACTAACGAAGTCACCTCTCTTCTCCCAACGACTACGAAACAGATGTCTGAAAGAATTCTTTTAGAAATCAAGTCAATAAGAATGAATGTAGTAACCCTCGTTGACGAAAACACGGAAAGAGTCAGAGAGATAGCTGAGATAGGATGGAGAGTGGGGATGAGAGGAGAAATAGAGACCGACCACAAAGGAATTCTGACTTCTGACAATTAAAATGCGAGTGCCGATGGACAAAGCATGTCTGAACAACGCCGGAGGAACGCGAGCGAGTGGGAGCACACAGCAGGGATCAAAGAAATGCAGGAACAGACCGTCGTAAACTGCCGTATATCCGCAGGAGAGAGCTAACAATAGCGGAAAGAAGAAAGCAGGGAAGCAGCTCAACGAGCAGCGAAGAAAACTTGTCGGAAGAAACGCGCCATATGGGTTGCAACCAACCCGAAAATCAAATTTTGGCTCGTGACGCAATCAGAGAAGTCAGCCTCTGAATGGGGAAGACGATGCCGGAATTAAGGAATTTATCCGAAAAGTCGAAAAAATCAGGCAGCAGTGCAGACAACCGGACTTACTACTAGATTTTATATTAGCGGAGACAATTCAACAACAAGCTGAGAGGGCAATCCGTTACAACGATATTTACATCTACGATGACCTGTATGAAGCCCTACGGG
>JAAAKG020004100.1:0-21582 GCA_010014905.2 Druon quercuslanigerum | reverse complement strand
TTACCGTCCCTAGTAAATAAGCTACCAAGGTATACGAATTTATCAACTTGTTCAATTCTCTCATCATTCAATACAATATCGAAAATTTGTTTTTCTCACTCTTTCCTTCGAATACCATAGGCCGGTTTCAGCCTATTTTTTTCCTATTTTTTATTTTTGTCCAAAAAAATAAATGTTTTTATTTTCTTTTTTAGGATTTTTTTTAAATGCAGCAGAAACGTTTTATGGTGGTTGTAAAAATTTTATCGTTGTATTTTCGGTTTTATTTTCAGAAATTCCGCCCATTAATGCGAATATTGAAGGCAACACCGAAGGCAATTCAATTGATCTTCAATTTTTCCATTGATCAACACAGCGGAGATGACTGAATTTCAAAATAAGTTTGTAAGAAAATAACCAGAAACAAAATTGAGCCTCTCGATTTTTCTTTGAGGGTCTATATGTTTAAATAGCGCCAATATGGATCTGCAGGTATCAAGTAGGAATTTTATTTGTAGACTTGGAATATTGAAAAGAATGGAACATTGACTTAAAAAAATGTGTCACGAGGATGTTGTTAAGCTATTTTTGCCTCTTCGTCAGATTTATGGAGATTTTCTAATCAGCTTCAAAGTCGTAAATACACTGGTGACGATATGCGTGCCCAATGCTCATGTACCTAAGCGCATTTCGAACACGTAGCATCGTTCACCTAATGCCGATGCATGCTACATGGCCGTACACGTCGCGTCGAATTACAATTTACTCTGTCGTTCGGCGCGTACGGTGTACAGTCTACAGTGTACATTGCGTATACGTAGAGTCAGTTCGCGTTATCCTCGAAATTGCTGGGTACATATTACGTAAAATTACCCAACAAGAGCACTCTGTTCTGTCGTTGCGCCTGCAAAGATGGGCAAATACGAAATAGTCGTACTCGTCCAGGAGGTGTATACGTGCTCGGCTAACTTTAATGCGAACTGTAGTGCGAAAGCACTTATGAGTTGCTTGGAAAGTCTAGAGATGTTAAGAATGATCTTCATGATTTCCATGAACGAAGACAAAGATTGTGAACCTTCTACACGGAAATTGTAAATTTCATACAATTTGTTCGACTATAATATTGCTCGGAATTGGTATTCACAGTGGGGCAGATACGCCAGCTAGGTGCATTCCGAATTTTTTCTTTATTCATTTAATAAAATATTTTTGTTGAATGCATTGGTTAATTTAAATAAAACATTTTGGTTGAGTAAATAAAATTTTTTCAGATGACCCAATTGTTTTGCTTTATTTGCTAAATGTTTTTGGTTGAATCATTTTGTTGATTTTAGAAAAATATTTTATTGCTTTAAACACATTTTTTGGTTTAATTTACCAACTGAGTTAAGGGAACATCTTACTAGAATCAAGCAGAAAATTTAGTAGATTCATTTTGACAGTCCATGCGTACAAGATCTTGTAAAGTCGGGAAAAAATGTAGGTCGTTTGCATCTTGGTAATCCTAATCAAAATAAGCGATCCAGAAACAGAATTGATTAGGATATGTGAAAAATACGCCAGATTACTTACAAAATCTGTGTAAATATCTAAGATTGAGTGATTACATTTTTCATAAAACAGCACAACAAATTATTTTAATCAAATAAACGCGTGATCCTGCACAATCTATATTGTAAATGGCTTTTCGTGTAATTGAGGGGCCGAATTCTATAAGGGGTTTAGCGCGTGACCTTTCCGAAATGTGTGGATTTTTTTTCTGAAACTTGAAATTGTACAACAAAGTAGTAAATGCAAAAAAGTTGAGAATTTTTAAGACGAATATGATGGTATTTTTCTTCACTCACTTTTTTGAACTTCAAAAATCGATCATCTGTGAGTCCCATTTCGGAAAGGTCACGCGCTAAACCCTTTATACAATCTGGCCCCTCAATTGTCTTATCTTGTTATATTGAGTAGTTAAATAAACTAAAGAATATGCATAACAGGAATCAATTCCATCGTGAGCCCTTTAAAATGTTAATTGTGCTAGGTCCTTTATGATCAGATGAACTACAAGTTTTGGTTAAATTAACCCAAATCTTTATTTAGATCGCAGTAAAAAAATGATTTGGACTAACCAAAATATTCTCTTGGATCAAAAAAAAAAAAATATTTGCATACATCATACAAAAGATATGGTATAGTCAACCAAAATCAACTAACTAATTTCATGTGGGATGCATGGATAATGGTCATGAGTTTTTTCATTACAAACATATTATTTGTCATTTTAATACAATAATCTATATTTGATATTCGAAAAGAACACTAACTTCTTTATAAACACTCGTTTCTATAATTCAGGGCGTGGATTCCATAACGTCCTTAGCGATCTGACTCGCTCTCCTAGTACCCTATGCCTTGCGGAAACGAGGAAAAATTTCCGAAAATTACCAACTTGGAAAATTCACTGCTCGACGAGCTGCACAACTTTTCTTACGAACTTTTTTCAATTAAATTGATAGTTTTTTTTACTAAAACTTAAAACCCGGAAATTTTCATTGTTTCGGCTTCTGCTCGACGAAATGATCTTGTTTTTTCTCCAAATAACAGAACCCCTCTTGATGCCAATTATGTTTTAAAAATAGAATTGTTATTTATATTTGAAGCATAAGAAATATTGCTAACCATCACTGTCAGTAATCGTTTTCTCAGACTTCGACGTACAAAAGTCTGCAGAGAAGTTTCGCGGACGGAAAGCTTCCAGTGGCAAAGTTGTTCCTTGATGTTTGAGGAAAACTTTGACAAAATTTGAGCCAAATCGTTGTTTTTGTTTAAGAGAAATAAGCGATTTTTTATTGCCGCGCGGGCACTCGACTCGAGTCGACCGACGCCCTTGTACCGACCACAGTCGTCAAGAATAGGAATTTACTGTTTATAATCCTCCACAGGTCGAATTTCTTAACCAATTTTTAAGTTCTTTTTTAAAAAATGCGTAACAGAATTTTGGTTTGAGATTTTTAAGTTTCTAGCATTGAGCAAAAATATATAAAGAAATAAACTGAAAAAGTTGGCCATTGCAGCTTTGTGAATTTTTATCTCAAGAAAAAATACAGAAATAAACTTACCATCAGCTGAAAGTATTGAAACTCAACATTTTTCTTCACAATGATCGATTGATTACGAATAAAGTATAATTTTCAACATGTCACTACCATAAGTCTGTTTTAGGTTTTTTTTAATGCTAATTATTGCTAGTAGATAAAATACTACTTCATACACATAACTAGATGCTTAAGAAAATTGCTTTAACAAGTTATCATTGTTTTTCGAAAATTTCCACATCCTTATTTAAAATTGGGTTCCGATGGTGGTCCCTATCAGAATATCTAGTCTAGAAAAAACTGGTTGTGGCCCCTATGACAATACCTAGTCTAGAAAAAAACTGATCAGTGCCCTGCCAGGTTCTATTGAGGAATTTCGTGCCTCGTATAGGTATGGAAAATTTATTTGTACCCTTCTTTTTTAAAGAAAAAAATTCCATCTTCATGAAAAACTGTAAATGTTCAGAAAAATTTACAATTCCTGTCATTGTAACAAGTAGTCTAGAACAAAAAAAAACGAAATATTACAGGAAGAAAAATTCCAATCGTTAAAATTATTCATTTAAAAATTATTTTATTGATATTCCAGTTAACAGCTCGTATATTATACATTTACATAACGTCGTATAATAATAAATATTCAAATAGAAAAATATAGGTTAGCATTTTTTGTAGCTGTACCTTATGAGTATGGCCTTTTCACCGACTTTCAACTTGAAGGATTAGCGTAATGGTTAAGGCTCCCGACTGTTAGGCGATATATTAAGTACAGGTGTAGGTGTTTGATACTCCGTAGCAATAGAAATTTTATTTCTAATATAATGCTTAAAAATGAAATATATGTATATTCACTCTAAATCGGACCATTAATATTTCAACTCATAATACTCGCAATCAAGTAATATTCTTTTTAAATATCTTTTTTAAATATCTTTTTTGTCATATCAATTAAATATTCATCAAGTAATAGAAGGGGTCTAGGCAGGGCCCTAACAAGCATCGGGCGATAAAAGAGCGCCCTCGTTAGGGCCTGCTCAGAAGTTCTAGATAGAACCTGGCTAAAACAGTGTTTCATTCCGACCAGCGCCTGATTAGAAATAGGGAAATCAATCCAGGGCCCTACTAAACTCTGATCGGAATTTATACATAGGTTTTTATCCAATTTTCAATTTAACTTAGCTGATACTAAATTATTGTTGAGAAAAATTCTTATTAGAGTGAGGTGGATAATTAAGTTAAGTTAAAAAATTATTGTTTTAAATAACTTATTATTATTGTTAGTGATACTCGTACTTAGAGTCAGGTAATAGTTTTAAAAATCTAGAAAACCTAATTGCTTAAACAAATTATTATTATTTAAAACTACCTTCTCCTATGTTGATTTTAAGCAGTTGTGGGTTTTTTGTCAAAAATTTAAATTTTTTATTGTTTGTAACTATCTTCTATTGAATCAGTGCAAGAAAATTGCTCTTTTTTATGTTTAATTTTGCTTTTCCTTTTTAGTTTTGAAAATATAATGAATAAACATTATAAAAAATAATATTTTTAACAATATTTTTCTTTTTGTGTATATTTCTTTCTGAAATAAAAAGGATATTTGAAATATGCTCCGGGTAGATGGGGAGAGGTTGATAATGAAATATGTGCAATACTAAATTTTTCTATTACGCTTTGTAAAATACTGCTTATTGCAATTCAAAACATAACTTTCACAAGTCGTAGACAGACCTAGTCCTCCTACCAACTCCTATATTATATTGTTGCTGTATTATATTGTTTATTTGAGTTAATCAATTTTTTTAAACATTGGAAAGAGTGCAAACAAAATATATAAAACGATACAATACTATTTCAAAAACGACGCTTTTTGAGGTTCTCTTATTATTTTTTCTATGAATACAAAGTCAAGGAAAAACTAAATATTTAAAAAAAGCAGATTTCCTGCAATATTATACGAAACAATAGATATAAACAATACAAAAATGTTTAAATAGGTCTGTGTGTTAACTTGCATTAACTTTTACATCACTAAGTTAAAAGTGGACAAAAATGTAAGAATTCAGAAAAACGCGCAACTTTCCAGCATTCATCAAATTAAGAATTATTAACAATAATATTAAATTACTTAAACAATTAACTTTGCAACATTAATTAATTATCCACCTCACTCTAGCTGGAAATTGGAAAAATAGTTGAGAATTTCAGAAAAAATCAAAATGTAAATTTTACGGGTAAACTGTGCAAAATAGGTGAGAAGGTGTGTAGACAAAAATTGTGCATTTTAAAAAGATCTATAAATTTGTAATGAAAAACTTTTTGATAGGATGCGTAGTTTTTGTTTTAATCTCGGAAAACATCGTTAAAAGTAAAAAAAACTGCCCGCTGCGTGAGCACATTCTCAATCACAACATTTGTCTTGCAATTTTCTTTTTCGTCGCGTATGTGGGGGTTTCACAAAATTTACTGTTTAAAAAAATTAATGAAATTCAAAACAGTATATTTTTTATTCAACTATGTCACAGTATTTCAAAAATTCTCAATTAAATGAATGTGTTTTCAATATATATACATGTCATTGGTTTTGTGCCCAGAGAACGGCCAGGTATTAACAGATTGGATCGCATGAGCTCCTATCTAACACAAAGCTGCTGAAGGTTTGTGACTTCAGCATAAAACACTAACCAGCTATGAATCTCGGTTTGAACTAATCCCCCCACCCCCTGCCCCATCCCCTCACAAATCGAATTTTCGTGGGCGATTAAGGCTACGGATAGAATTAAGAAGTTAGAAAAAGGTAAGGTTGCTGTGTAGACCTTATGTGTAACGTGTAAATCGTAAAAATAAAATTGGAAATGAGCAAATTCAGTTTTTGAAAAATGTCAGAAGTTGCAATAAAATTTTTTTATTAGCAAATTTTTTTTAAAGAATGCACATTTTTTAACCGAGTCAATAACACTGCGTCTGTTTTAATATTAATGCATGTTAATTATTGTAATAATATACATTTGTCGATCCGCATATAGTCATATTTTCTGCGCAGTGAATTTCCCATGTTTGTAATTTTTTGGAAATTTTCACACGCTCAATTTTCTCTCATTAATTACTTTTATTTAATATCAGGTAACACCAAAGAAAAGATTCATCCTAAAATCCTTATCGAAAAATTACATTTAGTCCACCAGCGCACTCTGAAATGCATACACAAATAATCGGGAAAATGACGGTTGAAAGTATTACATTATTCTTCATAAATTCATCATTTTTGGCAGAAAATTCAGCTAATTGGTTGAAGGTTTAACTACTGCGTCAATAATTATTTTTTTGTTGAAAGCTTATAATTTTAGTTGAAAATACAACATTTTTCTTAATAATGATTTTATTTGGCTTAAAAGTAAAATATTTTAACAAAAAAAATTTAACTATTGTAGTTAAAAATGTCTTATTTTACTTGAAAATTAATTTCACTCAATAAAAATTGAACTATTTTGATGAAAACTCATGTTTAAACCAAGTTAATTTGTTTAATTACAAATTCAGCTGTTGTAATTTTAGTTAAAAATTAAGTATTCTTAATTAAAAAACCAACTACTTGGATAAAAGTGAAATACTTTGTTAAGAATTTTTTTTCTGGTTAAAAGTTCATATCTTTGGTGAAAAATATAACTATTTTGTTGAAAAAATTTTTTTTTAACTGAAGATGTACATTTTTCACTTTTGGTTGAAAATTGATTTTTTATACTTAAACATTCGCCATTTTCGGTAGAAAACTAATGTTCTTGGCTAAAATGTCCTATTTTTTGGTAAAAAGACCAACTATTTGATTGAAAGCTTAACAATTTTGACAGAAATTTTTTTTCTTTGACTGAAACATCTTTATTTATTAAAAAATTTTCTTTTGTTTTGGAAAAATTCAAGTTCTGCATTGAAACCTGAACTAATTTGTCAAATTTTTTTTCTTAAGATTCATCATATTACTTGAAAATTCATCTCATTGGTTTTAAATTCAACTATTTTGCTAAAAATTCAACTATTTTTTAGAACATTCTTTTTTAGCTAAAAATTCAGCGATTTATTTTTAATATTTGGTTAAAATTGCAACCATTATGTTAAAAATGTAATTGCTTTATTGAAAATTTAAGTCTTCGATTGTAATTTTAATAACTTTAATGAAAATTGATTTTTTTGGTAAAACGCCAAATATTAAATTTTTTGTTTAAAAATTGATGTTTTTGGGTTTAAATTTCAAATCTTCCCTATAAAATTTGACTTTTTAGCTTGAATAACAGACAATAGCATCATACTTCGCGCGTTAAGTTCTTTTTTGTTATACGGAAAATAAGCTATTTGATTCAGACGTAAAAACAAGGTGAAAAATGGTTGAATGGTTGGTTCGTAAATCCGGACGCTGTATACGTAGGCGATAATAAAACGTACAGGTATAAGCTAGTCATAAGGTATAGCCGAATGAAAAAGTTGTTATATACTTTCGAGTTTCGAGAGCATCGATGAAAACTCCGGTAAAGGTGATCGATGAGCTCCCGAGAGAAAAAAAAAGAAATAAAAAAAAGAAAAGTATTGTATAGGTGCCGTGCCAACATGCACTAACTTTATTGCGGAAAAATCCTATATCTTATTGAACGCTCGATAGTAAAAAAATACACGAGGCAATTCATCACTCGTAAGATCAATTTTACATAATATCGATACAGAAAAGTCCAGCATTTCCAATTAATTCAATTCAAAATAAATAACAGTTTTTCAGTTTTTTATGTCCTCTTTTCTTTAAAGATTTGAATATCCTAGTCTAAGGAGCATAAATTACTGTCCCAGGGCAATTTATTTGAGAGAAACTCAGCCTTTTGCTGTCTCATTGAGAACAAACGATACTTGACCAAAGCTGCGTAGCAGAAATAATAAAGTGAATAAAAGTCTCCAAGTCGGAGAAGGAAAAAGAAATGAGCTCGATTACCGCCTCCAGGTTTCATCATGACATGTTTGCGTGCCAGGAGAGATGCTCTCTGTGTCGTCTTTTTAATTCTCCCACCTCCAAAATTGCCCCTCCTGAGGACTTGCTAGTTATCTTCGCGTGTCCATTATCGACAAGGGACGCGGACGCCACATTGCTGCAACGGGTCCCAGAGTCTCCTTCGACCTTGATTCCGGCCTTTACCACATTCCAACGAGACTCGATTATTCCTTCCAGAGATAAACTTCCTTTACGAGGCGATTGTGGAACACGCCGGGGCTACCGACTTTAATCGTATTACGCCCGTGAAAAGCCCCCACAACCACAAAAGGAGTATTAAAATATAATCGACGTCGTAACCCTTCTGCTGCTACCCTTGACAAAAAAGTGAAGAAAAATGTTAATCGAGATACATTTTCTAGGTCAGAGGAAAATAACTCTCCGTTATGCAGTAATATTTTCTGAAATAGTTTGAGGACTAAAAATTTAACACTTTAAAGCATAAAAATCGTTAATTATACTCCCATTGTATTATCAGTTTCTTATAGGTTTCACTACTCCCTCCCATTTCCTTTTATCCGCATCCATCTTTACAATCATCTTCTTTATACTCTGGTTGTCCAACCACATAAAATATAACAGAAAATCCTTTTCGCCTTCCTGACTTTCTACTGTACAATCAACTGACTTATTAATGTATCCTCCCCTGCCTCCTTCCGATCCAACCTTTTCCTCTATACAATTCCATCTCCTTTTCCAACCTTTGCTCTATACAACTCCATCTCCTTTTTCATCTCCTTCCCCGCTCCTCATACATTAGCCTTACATTACTTCCTCAACCCTTTCATCCTCTTCCAAACACCTCCTCTTTCCCAACTGACTTTTCCCAAATACCACTCACTTCTTTCATATCCCCTATCATCCTTCCCTCTTCTTTTCTCCCTCCTTCTCTACTCCTATCCCGCCCAACTCCTCGCAAGATTGTCTCTCCGATACGACTCACTTCCTTTTCCATACCTCTTCACCTTCACGGTAATCCTCATCCCTCTTCTTACACCGTCCTCCTTTCTCAACATTGTCCCCTATACTCCACCTGCTTTTCTATATCTTCCTCTCATCCGTACAGCACATCTTCTTTCTCCAACCCGTCAAACATCTCCAAATATCTTGCCTTTCTCACCGAACTTCTCGCATATAGCATTTACCTCTTTCATATTCCTTATCTCCCTCCCATCCACCTTTCTTCTCTCTCCATCTTTCCCTACTCTGCTAACCCTCTTTCCCCACCCCATAAATTTACACTCAACTATTCCTGCCCCTTTTCCATCCTTCTTCCCTATATAACCACATCCCCTTTTCTATAAACCTACATCTCTCCTTCTCACCCCTCTCATATACACAACCCTCTTTTCTCACCCCGTCAAATGTTTCCTAAATACAATCACCTCACCTGATCTTCTCTTTAATTTCTGCTACTCACACCCTCTTACATACACCTTCCACATCCTCCTCCTCTTTTCTCTTCATTCATATACACTTTCCCTTTACCTTTTTACCTTCTTGTCTTCAAATTGACCTTCTCCACGTCCCAGAAAAAGTATTTTAAAATTAAAATGTAAAACTACAAAAAAATGTATGCTTAGTTTAGAATTGATGGGGCTCTAAATCTAATAATAGAGAATATCCACCTCCTTAACCATTATCTAATACTCAATTCCTTTTCACCAAGTTTTCTTCTAATGTTTGCAAGAAAAAAATATCAGGGATCACAGTCCTTCCTCTATTCCCCTGTGTTTCCCCTTTTTCGTAATTCTCCACAAATTTCCTTCTTTCTCGCTTTCTTTTTAAATATGCGATATTTTAAAATAAAATATTTGAATTACGCAGAAAATTCTTTGAAATCAGTACATCACCGTAAGAATTATACGAAACATTTTAAATATAATAATTTGAAACATGTTAGAAATGTGTAAACCGGAGACGGAATTTGTTATCCAATATCAAACTGGAACTGCTAAAAATATATATAGTATATAGTAATATATAGTAATTTGAAGGGGTATTAGAAGGGGAAAACTTTTTAATTGAAATTAATTAAAAAATGAAATGTTCCAATTTCATCAACTGCAAAGTTAAATGATTAAAATTTAAGCAATTTAAAATTAAAGTTGAAGGTTGAAGGACTTCAATTTTAAATTATTATAGGAATTTTTAACAGTATTAAATTTAATTTTTAAATCTTGCCATAGAAAATTTACAGTGTTTATAATAATTTAATTAATTAATTTAGGCACGGACACTATTTTTCATTTAAGTTTAAGATCATTGAAGATTTTTATTTAAAATTAACGGCTTAAAAATGGTATAGTTTAAAAAAATTCGAATAAGTATATCCTAAGTATATCCATTAAAAAAATTCTTCTATGGCAGAAATCATTCAAAATCCTTAAAATTATTACAAAATATAAAAATTTCTTCCAAAGATTGTATCGTTAAAAAAATTACGACAATTGATAGTATCGTTACAAAGTTTTTTAATTTCTAGAATAACATCTCCATTTTTTTAACACTTTTAAAAATCTCATAATAACTGTAAAAGTGTTTTAAGGAATGGAATATTTTAGTACACTTCATTTAATTAGCTTATAATCTTTAAAATTTTTAAATATTTGAATAAATGTAAATAAACAATTTTAGGGTAAAGAATATATAAAAAAATTCAATCACTCATTTTATCCATATAAAAAAAATTGTTTGACCAAACTATTGTTACATAAAACTGTTTCCTTTATTATTATTTTTCTTTACTCGATTCTTAGTAATAACACTCCACGATAAAATAGTAGGTTGTGAATCCATTTGGTGCCACGCAGAAGGAACTTTGTATGTAAATAGCATATTAGGATTTCATTAAACAACATAAATATATAGAACTTTTTATAATATTATAGTAATTTAAAGTAAAATGTACGTGTATTTTTAATGTGAGACTCTCCCGCAAGTCAAAATTAGAGACTAGTATAAATTATTCATCTACTATGAGTTAATGCCTGAAATAAGCAGTCTTTTAAACTGTACTTTTTATAACAATATTTCAATTTTAATGTTACTGTCTCGCATAAACAAAAACCAGCTAAATGCTCTTATGCTTTTAGCCAGACTACATTAAAGAGAACAGCTTCTATCTCTCGGTAGTTTTAAAAAGTGCTGCTTTTTTAAATATGATCCGCAAATGTGTACAGACTGAGGGGCTTTATATCCTGAATATTTTTCGACGAAAGGAGATTATCCTAGATTAAAGGGATGCGACAGACTAAGTTGATTAAAAAAATACTTCATAGATTATGCAGAAATATGCTGAGTTAATAGCCTCGTGCCTTAGTAACTTACTAAATTGTTCCTACATTATTTCGATTTTTTAAATAATAATAGGTATATTAGAATAAATTTTTTATTTAAAATACTTTTTTTAACGTTTTATAATCAAATTAGTCGAAAACTTTATGGGATCTTGTACAATTTAGTTTACCAGGGTAGTCGTAGGTGAGGAAAACCTGGAAGTCATCGAAAAAACTCTCTAGGACGATCCATTTTTTTATTTAAATTTTAAATTGTTTTATTCAGATTATAAAAAATTCTATGCTAAAAATGTTACAAGATTAAGATTCTGGTATTTAAATATTAATGGGCAGGGAAATTGAAAAATATTCCGGGAAGTACTAGGAAATTTTGAAAATAAAGTTTTCCGGTCACCCTGATATAGTATTCTCGTTATTAATGTATATGCCGCCTTTTTGTGTTGAAAATTCAACTCTTTTGGCAAAAATTAATTTTTAGTAAAAAATTAATACTTTTGTGTGGAAAATTTAATTAAAAACTTTCTTGGTTGAGGGTTTAACTATTTTGCTGAAAAAAATTTCTTTTTTATTCTACATGAAACTAATTTGTTAAGGGTTGAACATTTTCTTCAAATAATTTTTTCCATAAAAATTGATAATTTTGGTTATAAATTCATGTTTGGTTAATAAGTCGTATTTTCTGGTTGCAAATTAATATTTTTACCTGAAAATTCAACTATTCCAGTTAAATATTTATAATATTCGTTGAGAATTCATCTATTTAGAAGAAAATGGAAGTTTTTAAATAAAAATTCATATTTTTGGATTAAAAACTACACTGTTTGTCAGATGTCTCGTCGTTTCGCTAGAAAGTTCCACCATTTGGATTAACTTTCTTTTTCACTCTGGACTGAAAAATCTTTAATTGTTGGGAAATTAATCTTTTTGGTTAAAATCATAATTTTATTTTACTCAAAATTTAACTTCTTTATTTGTTGTTGAAAATCTATATTCTTTAGTTACAATAGTATCGCTTTAGCTGAAAATTTAAATATTTGTTTGGAAATTTATGTATTTTGTTGAAACTTCGTCCTTTTTTGGGAGAAATTTAATTTTTTTCGAGAATTCGTCATTTTGGGTTTAAAATTGATCTCTTTTGGCAGAAACTTAATCTTTTTTGGTTAAAAAAAACAATTACCGTAAACTGGGGATAAAAGGCCTCGATATTTTTCTAATGTCACTATTTTTTGGGAAATTTAATTATTTTGTTGAAAATTTTGCAATCAACAAATATATCTTTGGTTGAAACTTCATCTTCCTGTTGAAAATCGAAGTTTTCGGGTTGAAAATTGAACTTTCTTGAAAAATGTAACTTTTTGGTTTAAGAATTCAAATTATTTGTAGACTGAAAATTCAACTTTTTGGTTAAAACTTTATATTTTCAAAAATTAATCTGAAATTGTCTTGTTTTGTTTATAAAGTATTCTATATTGAAAATGTTACTTCTGAAAATGAAGAAATGATGAATTTGGAATAAAGTATTCAAGATTGGGATATTTATACTAGAAAATCCTTTAAGTTTATGAAATTGTTACATAAAAAACACTGCACATATTTTAAAAGTACTTAAGAAGACCGCAAAATAGAATAAGAGTGAGAAAAGATGGTATAACGATGGCAAAACTATATAATATAATATCTAATATTATATTATTTAATATTATTTATTTTCGAATATTATGGCATACTATTTGCTAAATTCTATTATGCAGAAAAGGGCTAATTTAAAAAACAACATATTTTTAATTAATTAAGGACTTTACTTATAAGTTCTCATACATAAAGTGTGGCAATATATCAAAAAATTGTTACTAATGGTTCACTGGTTTTTAATACGAAATTCACTATTTTATTGAGTTTTCAACAGTTCGAAATGGAATTTTTCCAGAACTGAATCGCCAAAGGTTAAATTTTAATCTGTTGAGAATTGAAAAAAATTGAAATTTGTATTTTTCATCTTTATAAACTCAACTTACAATTTTCTTCCATTCTGAACTGATGAAAATTCAATTTTCAACTTTTTTCAATTTTCAATATTCTTTCATTTTCAACACATTAATTTTTAATTGTTAAACATTCCATTGTTGCAAAAGAAAAACACTCATACAATTCAAAATTGTTAAAAGATTCTAAATCTTGTTGAAATTAAAATGATTTTTAGTTAAAAATACAAATTTTCGGATAAAACGTCAATTTTACTTAAAATTAAACAAAAATATGAATTTTCTTTGAAACCTAACGAATTTCAATTAAAAATGTAAATTTTTCAGAAATAAAGTACCAGAATCCGAAATTCGAAAAATTAACATAATCCGAAAAAATATCAAAACAGAAACACATAAACCGAAATTTTTCAAGCTTGTAAACTTTATTATTTAAATGAAAAATCATTGGATTTAATTCGAATGATTTTTCTTTAAAAATGCCGATTTCAGGTTGCACACATCAACATGCCTAAGGTTATTAAAGACTGCACATATTTATGATTTTATGTATTTTTTTATATTATTTTTTATATATGATTTTTGAATATAAATGTATATTTTCGACGAAAAAATTTAGATTTTTAAATTTTCTTCGAAATTTCATGACTTTTCTTTGAAATAACCAATATTACGTGGAAAATGTTAATGAAACCTAAAATTGTTAAAAAGTTGTTAATCTTCTTTGAAATCTACATTGAAAATTTCTAGCTTAATCTACAATTATATAAATTATTAAAAAATTATGAGCCTTAAAAATCGAATAATTTTTTTTTAAAATTCCAATTTCCAGCAGAGAATGCTGTTTGAAACCGAAAAACGTAAATCGTTGAAATGAATTTTGTATTGCAAATACAAATTTCCAGCGAAAAAAATTAAAATAAAACATATATAAAACTTTTTACAATTTATTAGATAATTTGAAAGTTTTAATTTAGCCGTGATGAAGAACTTAAAAAATTCAAGATATAAAAAAACTTCAAGTAATAAGAAGCCAATCAGGTTTTCAACAATAATGAGTGCGATATTTTCGAGACATTTCATTACACCAGTTTTATTTAAATAAAAAATTTGTTTTTATTTGGATCCATTCATAAAATGCACTTATACGTGGCATGCATCAGGGAAGTGGTTCTGGCCGGTATGAGTCGGGCCGTCTACCAGCTGGTAGGAAAATCGGAAGCTTCAGTTGCTTCGCGCGCTTCCTAACGGACGCACGTGATAAAATCGTCTCTGAGTGCATTTCGTACTGGCACGCGTGATAATCCGAAATCGTTATAGTTATTATCAAAAAAGGATATAATAAAACTGAAATTAGAAAAAATTGAGAAAAATTTATTTTCCAGGCAGTTCTTTTTGATTTGTTAATAAAAAAAAAACGTTGAGTTTGACAACTTGTGAAATTTAATTAGTGAGTGTATGAACTAAATCCTAATTTGGAAATATTACAATTCGCGAGGTGAGAGTGCATTTTAACAAATAATTAGAAAATATCTAGACATCTGATTTACTTTTGTAAAGTGAAAAGTAAATGCACCAGAAGGATATAAACAAATCTTAAATTAGAAAGAAAAAGTGATTAGGGAAATGTGGATTAGATATTTGCATAATTTCTTTAATAATGTTATAAATAGGAATAGCCGCATTTTTCTGTACGATTAATGGAACCTGGAAAAGGGATTATATACACCGAAATTACAGTACAAATGGCCAGATTTCTTCTGACACATAGGCATTCTCACTTTTTATTAATTTTTTTATTTTTGGACTAATTTTTATTTAAAAATAATAAAGGACAAATATAAAAAGAGCCTGATTATTAAGATTTTAATTTATTAAGTGAAAAGTATCTGGATATTTAAATTAAATCGTGTTTATTTCAGATAAATATATATTTTTCACAATAGTATTAGAAAGTGTTGAATATTTTTATTCGGTAAATTGAGCTTCATACATTTTTAAAACACTAAATATTTTGCTGATTCAGTAAAAGTTTAGTAATATAATGACGCTTTTTCTGACTTATGCTATTCCATTAAGAGCAATGAACAATAAGAAAACAAAGAAAGAATATAAATATTTGTATGATGATTCATACTTTGAATGTTTTGCTTCGAGAACTCAGCCAGAAATATTTAAACAAGACTAGTTTGCTTTATTCTTCTAAAAAATTAACTTCATGTTCCTATCTACTTATTTTATCTTCACAAAAAGCTTTGTATAAGGAATAAACCGTCTTACGATTAAAACTTCATACATATTCAAGAAACTCTGAAGATTTACCTAATCGAAAACTGTATTTCATTGACTTTAAATGCAAATTAATCTTAAAAAATGGTTTTATTCAGTCAAAAAAAAAAGAAAATTACAAAAAGTTTTTTTAATCAGGGAAATTGGAATGGAATTTTCTCAAACACACTAATTTTTTCAAAGTTATATTACCAATTTCTTAAGGTAACTTCTATTTTTAGATAAATTATATTAAAACTAGATGTGGGTAATTTCCAAGTTTTTTTTTTAATTCGAGCCAAAATCTTTACCGCAATGTCAGCGATTTAGCTAGAGATTTTTCACTAATCTTAACACAACGCAATTTTTTTTAAATTTGATTTTTTGTCATTTTTCGTTTATTTTGAAACCTGTATGATAGAGAAATTTTAA
This sequence comes from Druon quercuslanigerum, assembly GCA_010014905.2. Taxonomy (NCBI): domain Eukaryota; kingdom Metazoa; phylum Arthropoda; class Insecta; order Hymenoptera; family Cynipidae; genus Druon; species Druon quercuslanigerum. The sequence continues at coordinate 5,510 of JAAAKG020004100.1, read as the reverse complement.
TGCAAACTTGTGAATTTTAAAATTGAAGAAATTTTAATGAGATTAAATTAAAATTTAAAAACCTTTTTAACATAAAATAATCAAGTTAATGTGAAAAAATCCTGAAAATCAAATCAAAAATCTAACGACCAAGTTTGGACAACCACCATTAAATGTTGCCTTTCTGTTCTCTTTCACCCCTAAAAAAGAAAAGAAAAAAATTCGTTTTCCATTTGGACAAAGATAAAAAAGAGGAATTTTATAAAAACACAACTTTTTTGGTGAAATTATTATTTTTCTATAACATCTACCAAAAATGAAAATCTCGCCTATTATTAATGATTTTGGTCAAAAACAGAAATATGCTTTAAAAAGTAATCCTTTTGGACAAAAATTTTGAATAAAAAAAGGAGATGTCAATAAATTACACATTTGATATGTTAAAAAATTTTTCGTGTCATGAATATCTTAGAGTGACACGAATTTTTACCATGAAGAAAAAGTAAAAAACTTACAGTTATTTTGTGTAAAACCTTTTTCTCTATAATGAAAAGTTTCTCGAAAAGAATACATTTTTATTTTTAAAAAGTGTTTGAGTTTTGGTTTCTTTTGTTAAATTTTTTTGTAAAGAAGTTTTAGAAAACAATTCGAGATAATAATGACTAATATTTTTTTATTATATAAAAATCTATAGAATGCGTACGTGTTAATAAATTCAAAATTTAAAGAATAAAAGTAATTTGTTCGACCTTTTTTGCATGTGATTAATGGAAAAATATACACAGTGACACTAAATTTATAAAAAATGTATATACTAGAACTTAGGCCAAAAAATTGTCGCCTTGATGACAGCTTTAAGAATTTTAAACTGGATAAGGAGTGGTACATTTTGTCTTTTGAGTATCATTTAATAATGTAATGAAAGCATATTATTTCATTAGAGATAACTAAATAATCAGAAAAGGAACAGACTTATTAATTATTTAATTATTTGCGAAAAACTGTTCAGCAAATTGCATTTATTCTTTAAATAATAAATTCCTCAACATATCATGTCTATTATTATGCAGAATTTTTTTCTGAACCTTCTCAAAAAGCTACCAAAAACCAAAGTCAAAAACTTGAAAAAAGAAAAATGAGTTGTTTTTTCCCGAAAAATATTGATTCTGAATAAAAATGTTGATCAAAAAATAGTTGTAGTTTTTGAAGATGTTCCAGAATTTTTTGAAAGTGTACTCTGAAAAATTAACACCTCTCTTGTCAAGTTTAAAAAACCACCAGTAATTTTCTTTTATTGTAAAAACTAGTGTTACTCGTAAACTATTGACTAAATAAAAACATATTTTACAGAAAAAATATATAAGCTATTAAGATTTATATTTTTTGTACAGTATTTTTCTCTTAAATACTTTTCACGGTATTGTATCTTTTTTAACCAAAATCATAATAAATCAGCGTGATTTTCATTTTGGGTCGATTTTATTGAAAAATGAGTTCACCCAAAAGTGTTGTTACGAAACACACCATTTCTCTGTGGTGTATTCCTGACCTGAAAAAAATATTTCTCACACTAAATCATGAAAACCGTGAAAATGGAACTCGATTAAGAAATCCAGTGTATCTCAGAAATTAAAATGCACAGAAAAGCATCTGAGTTTTCTTTAACAAGGTTTGGACTATAGTAATTAAGTCGATGTGAAAACGGTAAATTTGGTGATAAGTAGGTTTCTTAACCTTCTAAATATTTATGTCACAGAGAAAAAAAGTATTTACTAAAATTATCTCCATAACTTTCTCTAAAAGCGAGATCACTGAACTTTAAAACTAAAAATAACAGCTCTTTAACTTTCGTGAGATTTAGGGAATTTATACGAAACATTGAAGATAGCCTTATTTTTTTAGTTTTTGACTTACCTGTATGGGAAACATTTTTCCTAAAATTGCTCTCTGAAATTAATGAATTCGGTCATTAAACTTTAAAGTCGGCTGTGAATTTGATCAATTTATTAATCATTATGCACTTAGGAATAAATTATTAAATCACAAAAATAGTTTTCGTTTATGCATGAAAATTTCGTTGAATCAAATAAATTTTAGTTTCATTTAACAAAATAATTGATTGGCCTAACGACATTTTTTTGTTGAATAAACCAAATACTTTATCTGCTGAAATATCTGGTTAATATAACCAGAAAATATAATTGGATTAACGAAATATTTTTTGTCCATATAATAACCATATTGGTTTAGCATGGTTTAACTTTCCCGGGCATTATAAACAAAGAAGTTAAAAATCATTAAAAAATTGTATTAAATGTTTGCAAAATAAATTTTTTAGAACTAAAACGATATTTTTGAATTTTGATAATAATATCTCCATGATAAATACTTGTTTTTTTAAAATTTAGTTTGAATTCTTTGAAACTTAAAAATATTTGGACACGTGTGTTAATCGTCCGTGTTTAGGCATTCAACCTGCTTTTTAGTCGTTCATTTTTGTATTGAAACTAGCTTTACACAGTTCAGTTTTTCAAGTTATTATTCAAATAAAGTCACTTTAAATAAAAAAAGAAGTTTAAACGATGGAACTTTTTTATACTTGAGATGTCTAGACTGTTAAACGTAGAAATTATTCAAATTCTTTGAACGTTCAATCGGTCAAGCGGGAAGAGCTAGCTTGTATATAATAAATTTTAGTATACAAAATAAAAAAATCATAATCTTTACTGAAAAGGGTGTCAAAAGGCGAGAAAGTATTATTTTCTAAGAAAACTCAATTTTGTCAAAACTGGACTAAAGCACCGTTTACCTTTTCCTGCTTTAATTCTTAAATATGTGTCAACATCCTATAGTGAAAGTCAATTTTTAAAATTTTTTAAAATATTTTAGCATAATTTGCTCATTTTAAAACCCTCATTTCTTCACAAAAGTATGTATAAAAAAACGAGAATATATGATTTTGGAAGAAAACTCCATTTCATCAAAAAGTGGACTCATCTAAAACAAATTTATGTCTGGTAAATTTTTGATTTGAAAAATGTAACGCTTTGTTATTGGGGGTTTTAGTGCACCTAATATTAGGAAAAAGTAAAGAATGCACATTATTTGTCTTAAGTTTACATATGAGCTTTGTCAAAAATGATTTCGGGTAAAAGTGACATCTATTATTTAATTCTAATATTGAAGGGCTCATTTTATTTCATGAAATACTATCTAAAGATTCCTTCAGTACGCTTTTATTGAAAAAAATGTTATTAAAACAAACAAAAATTCATAAAATAAATAATTGCATGGTTTCTAAATAATTGTTCTGAATAAGAAAGTACACAAGTGGTTTGTAGAGATTCCCTGACGGAATAAAGTGAGCCCTAGATCATTAGGATTATATAAGAACTGCAATTTATCTAAAGAAAAAGAAAAAAAACAACAATCTAAATAACTATTTCTAAATAAATAATTCTAACCTGAAATATTGTATTGTTTTCTGAAGTTCGCCTTTAATTTGCTTCAAAAATTAGCTAGAATTAACAAGTGGAATATTTTCCTTGATGTTATAAATAATTTTTACCAAAGCTGATTTTTGAATTTAAGATGACCAAACTTCATAATCATTAAAAATTAAGTTTTTTGTTATAAATTTGTGTTTGCGTTTTTTGGAAAATAATTTGTTTAGGTAGAAAATTCAACTAATGATTGAAAATTCAATCGTTTGGTTGAAAATGAACTTTGTTGGTGAAAATTCATATATTCGTTTTTCGAAAATTAATCTTTTTTTTGTTGCGAATTCATCTGTTTTGTTCATAATTCAACTACTTTGTAAAAAATTTTACAATTTTGTAGAAAATTCAAGTATTTAGTTAAAAATTACATTTTTGCTTAATTATGAACCATTACATTTTTCGTTTCGAAATATATATTTTAATTTAACTACTTGCTTGAAAGTTAAACGACTTTGTTAAAATTTCATTTTTTTGATTGAATATTTATGATTTCAGTTGAAACTTCATATCATTGATTGAAAATTTAACTGCATATTTTTCAGGAAATTCGTTTTTGGGTAGAAAATGAATTCATTGTTGAAAATTAATATTTTTGTTATAGAAAATTGAACTGTTTGATTAAAACTTTATATAAATATTTGGTTGAAAATGCAATATTTATCCTTGAAATGTTAAGTATTTAAAGCCCTCAAAGTTAAAATCTGTATATCTTTTTATTTCTAATTCTAAAGACATATTGAAAACCATAGAAAATAATAGTCAAGGCATTTGTTTATAAAATAATAATAATACTAGGAAAGGTGATAAAGGTGTATTTGGTTGATACGAGTGCAAAGTAAAAGGTTAAATGCTCCGCGTCTATGATTTTTTTTGTAATGGAGATTAGAAAGTTGCAGGTACCTCGGTTACTTCGAAAGGTTGCATTATTAGCTGCTCAGCCTAGACGTTTGTTGCAGCTCGCCTCTTTCTTTGAAGAATGTTATGCTCTGTGTGGACGTTTGCATGTCAGGCGTTTATGATCAGCTGTAACTTTCGTCGTACGACCTGTTCCGGTACTTTCTTACTTCTCAGAATTAGGAGAATTCTAATCACTGAAGAATAAATTAAATTACTCAGGAAGTCAATCATTAAAATGTGATTTACAGTAGGTTTCTTTTTTTACATTTTGATTCATGTTTGACTCCTTAAATGCAGTAGGAAATGGAAGAAGAAGATTTCAGAACGATCAATCCTTATACTGAGAAAAAAAGATTCCGGGATAGAAATAATTTATAAATTAAGTTATTTATCAGCGTCAACTGAAAAATCTGAAAATGTCAGGAAATTTGTTTGTTCAGGGAAAGCCAGGAAAAAGTTAGGCGGTTCTTTAAAAGTGCTTAAATTTGTTTTAAAATAGTGCTATTTAATTAAATAACGTGGTTTTATTTATTTGTTAAAAGATAATTTATAGTACAGGATTTATACTTATTTAAATAATACTTTTTACCATATTAACTAGTCTCAGGAAAATGTATGTTATTAAAAATATTATTAGCTTAAAAATTCAACTCCTTCGTTAAGAATTTATCGTTTGTTGAAGATTGAACTATTTTGTTACAAATTAAAGTATTTGATTCAAGCATAAATTTTTTGTTAATAATTTATATTTTCGGGTTTTAAGTTCAATCGTTTTTTTATATAGAAAATTCGTCTTTTTGGCTTGAAATTTCAACTATGTTTAAAAAATAAGTTTTTTGTCAAAAATTTGTATTTGCATTTTTTGGAAATTACTCTTTTCAGGTAAAAAATTCAACTGATGATTGAAAATTCAACCGTTTGGTTGAAAATGAACTTTTTTGTTGAAAATTCAACTACTTTGTAGAAAATTTAACGATTTGTTAGAAAATTCAACTATTTAGTTCAAAATTAAATTTTTGTTTAAGTATGAGCCACTACATTTTTCGTTTCGAATACTTTTTTACATTCTCATCAGAGAAGGTATTAGATTTGTGCAAAATTTGACCCCCCCCCCCCGGTTTTTGTCAAATGTCC
>JAAAKG020004089.1:0-21582 GCA_010014905.2 Druon quercuslanigerum | reverse complement strand
TTTTTTTTTTAGAATTTCAAGATAATATTTCTACGATCGCCCCCCCCCCCTAGGTAGCTGGCTGGATCCGCCCCTGTCAAAGCGAAATATATTGCACTTTTACCAAAACATTTACATTTTTAAACAAGAACGATTATTTTCTACCAAGAGAGATGAATTTTAAACGAAAGAGTTGAGTATTAAAGTCAAAAAGTCGATTTTTTTAGAAAACTATTCACTTTTAACCCCGAAAAGATATATTTTAAACCAAATACTTGAATATTTAACAAACAAATGAGTGTTAAACAAAGCAGTTCAATGTATAAGCACATAATTGAAGTTTCAACAAATTAATGCACTTTAGTCCGAACATATGCATTTACAAACAAATAGTTAAATAACCATAATTAACAACAGGTAATTTATGTAAACTTACCATAAATTACCCAAAATTCAATTGAAAAATGTCTAAATTTCTGAAAATTTATGGAAATTTTCGATCATTTATGGTAATTTTACAGATGAATATGGCAACTTACCATAAACTACCAAAAATAAATAAATTACCTGAAAGATAAATTATCCAAAATTCAACTTGAAAATTTCTATAAATTTCAGGACATTTTATGGTAATTTACAGTAATTTGATCAATTATAGATGATAACTTTCCATAAATAACCGCAAATGTCTATTATCTGGAACCAAAATTTCCTTACAGTTCTAACGTGAGTGGGCTGATTATGGTAAAATGCGAGCTAAAAAGTACTTTTTAGTACCTAGGGACTAAAAAGTATTTTTAACCCCCTGAGGAAATGAATTTTCAAGGCAGTAGCTCAAGTTTTAACAAAAAAGTTAAATCTTGAATATCAAGAAAATTAATTTTCTACCAAAAAATACGAATTTACTGCGAACATCAAACAACACGTTGATTTTTAACTAAAAAACGAATTTTTTACAAAATAGTTAAATCCTCCACCAAGTAGTAGAATTTTTAACCAGAGATGAAATCTGAATCAAAAACATTATAATAGATTATTCAGTCAAAAACTTTTCAACAAAAAATAGTTAAATTTTCCTATTTTCTAAGAACTCTGTAATTAGATATTTTCATTCTAAAATATTTTATATTATCCATGTTTAATGTCACATTCTGCAAGAACCCCTTCACCCCTAGGTCATAAATAGTTACAAAACCTCTTCTCTCCCCCTTCTCTCATAATATGTCGTAGTTTTGAACGGCATCATATAGAATCGTGAATTGAAATAAAAAGCTATTGTACAGGATTTATCTTTCATAACATTTCATTACCCCTTCATTTTCAGAGAAGAAAATAAAACTGGAAATGAAAAAGAGAATGTTAAATCTTTTGAAGTATGAAATGTAAAACTAAAGCTTTCCGTAGATTATGTAGATAATCTGCTTCAAAAGTTCTTTTTGCTAAAGACGGATTTAACTTGTAGATAAAATATGAATTCTACTGAAAACAGTTTTATCAGATCTTTTCACAACTTACTGAATTGATAGTGTTAAGGTATGATTAACAGATATATGACTTATAAATAAATAAATTTTTAATATGTTTTGTGGAGTTCATGTAGATACTGGAACATGTTTTTTACTTGATTCTATAATAAAAAAGATTTGATGAAATCATAATTTAAAAAAACATTCTATAAAAATAAAAAAAAATCTCAGGAGAATAATAAGACTCTTTCTTCCATATGATTTAAGGAAATTAACATAGGACTTTTATCATACAGATATAAAATATGAATAAAACTGAATTTGGTGGAATATTTGGTGGAAATAATTATTTTAACGCTAGCAGATATTTCGAACTTTCTCTGTATAATAATTAGTCCTAGTTTTTTTTTACTTTTCGTTTATTCAATAATATTATCCTAATCATAAAGGCGATCTCGAGGGCAATCTGTAACCCAATATTTCAAAACGCTCATAAACGCCTGGTAGACTTCTTATTGACCTTATTGTTCTAAAGACATTTTGTTGTCAGATATATAATTTAAGTAGACCGTAATAAAATGAATTACTTTCGGAATTACTTTATTTTTGTGAGAAGAACATTTTATGCAATAAAGCTTTTCACCACAAGATCGGAGAACCAATTTATGTTAAATATGTCTAGTTTACATATAAGCGCGAATTCGTTATTCAAACTATACGATTAGGTATAAACAAGTAGTTCAAACTTGAAATGGTATACCAATTTTAGGTCGAAATTGAATTTAAACTAGATTTTGAACTCACTAAACTAATGGAGTTTTGCAGGCTCGTGTTCTGGATATATCATATACTATATATACATACTTCATAAACATGCACATATTAGAAAATGTCATGTGTTTTGGTTATGAAGCCGGATGTAATTATCAAATTTTAATGAGAGTGTAATTCAATTCTAATGGGATATTTAGATCATATTTTGGGATTTTAAATATATTAATTTTAAAATACATCGTCTTTAAGTATGCGAAAAATGATAGGTGTTAGTTAACCGGATTTTTGGTGTATATTAGATTGCTATATTGCAAGATTGCAAAAAGTTGCCAAGTGCCGTATATATGACTGAAAAATGTTCTATGAGATTGCTAAATATCTTACATATTTTTTAGGTTATCGCCACATTTTTATCTAATTAAAAACTGTATCATTGACATAGTTTTGAAGTCATAATACAATTATATCTATTGGATATAAATATCGAAGAAGAATAGTTTGTTTACGGGCATTTTAAAAAGTTTATTACTCATAATTGGTAGACCTTGTGTTATACTGTAAGATGCAATAAAAGTTTACACGAGCACAATAAAATATTTTATCTTTGATACTTCATGAAATATTTGGAATGTCTAGGGATACCTCGAAATTTTAATTTATTTTTTTCCCAAATTTATCTAGAAATTTCTTTAAATAACTTAAATTCTTTCGGAATTCCATAACATTTCCGAAAATGTTTGGAAATCTTCTAAATTTTCTAAAACCTCTTGAAATGTTTCGAAATCTTTGAACATTCCTTAAACTCCGTGCACATGTTTTTAAATCTTTTGAAAGCCGTTAAAATACTATAGAATTGCTTGGAGCTCGTTTAACATCCAACAAAATTCTACGAAATTTGTTGAAATTCGTTGAAATGAATGAAAGGGTTTGAAATCCTTTAACTTTTTTCAAATTCTGTAATTCGTTTTTATATCCTTCTATATTTTAAAATTATTTTCTCATAATGATTTTCATAGAATCGTAAGAAAACGTAATTTTAATTACCAATAATCTATGGTTAATCACTGTTTCACTTACTAAATTTAAGAAGAGAGAATACAATTCAAAATAGACCAAGGCTGGTATTTTAATTTTTACGCAACCTAAAATTTAAAAGGAAAAAATGAATATTCCGAAAGCAATTTCCTTCAGAGTTTTTCAGAAATTATTAAATTTAAAAATTAAATAAGATAAGAAATTTAATTTTTTTCTTGCAAAGAAAGTTTGGAGAAGATATCTGTTCCTCTTATTATTACCGCAAATCCCACAAATTTAAAGTTGACCACCCTCTCCACTTTTCTCGCCCTTTTATAATTTTTATCCTTTTCCATCCCTTTAATTTCCGTGTTTTTCAACTTTATTTCCAGTGCTGTAAAAGTTTATGAAAGAAATCGCTTTTTTTTATCGACTATTAGTTTCAAAGTTTCTTCTTTCTGTTGAAAATAATGGGACTTTTTTTACTACTTAATTGTATGTTGAAAAGTCTACGTTTGAATTATAATCTTGATAAAACACTCTTAAATCAACGAATATTGAAATTTACTTCTTTTACAAAACTATACGTATTAATTAACCAGAAGATTGATTTTTTAAGTAGAAAAATAAGATTCATTCTTGCATATTATTTGTGCAAATCAAAATTTAAATAAATTAAATTAAATTACGTGTTTTTCTTTTAAAAATGACTGTTCGACAGATTTAATATTTATTAATTTAAATTTAATCTCAACTTTAAACATCTGTATAAGAAGAAATTTGATTAAACTTTCTGTAAAGTAATTAGAGTCCATTAATAAAATTCATATTATAAAAACATTCGCATTATTTATTATGTACATAGTATGAGTCTCCCCTAAAAAATTACTCATTACTGACCGTTAAAAAGACAACAATTTTCCAAACACTATACATAAAAAGTATTGCTTATTAAATTTTGATTGATATCCTTTTTGTTATACAAATTGAACACACAATAGGATTATTCAAACACAGAAACAACAAAATAATGAGAGAGGCGTTCGATTCGATATTGCTAGTCATTCTAGGGTCGTATAAAAGGGGATGAGATCTACCCGAATTTCTAAAAATTATATAATATTAGATTATATTATATCACATGTATAATAGGACATGCATCAAACAAAAAAAAACATTTCTACTAAATTAAATATTTAATGGGGCATAATGGCTTTTATATTATGCACAATCACTTTAATAAGGCACTGTTTATATATCAATTTTTGAAAAACTTGGTACAATAGCTTTCACATATTTCCTCATTCTCAATGTAATTTTTATTGACTGATTTATTTAAGAATTGATGTTAAAACAGTAAAAAATAAATTGTATAAGTATGTAAAACTCAAAAAACAAATTGAATATTGTTTCTGAAAAGTGCTGCCGTGGAGTACATTGAAGATCATACCTTCGATATTTTAAAATAATTACAATTGGTTTAAATTTTTCACCTATTAAATTATTAGTCCCATAAGATAAATCTATCTATTCATAATGTAATGAAAGAAATTGTCCAAGCAAATAATAATTTTGTGAGCAATGGAGGTATAAGTTTTTAAAGAAACAACATCTTTATAATGACCAACATAGTATAAAAGAATTGAAAAACCTAGAATTTTCTTCACCTTTCCCAAGAAAAGTCAGAAGTGAATACTTAATAAAAATGGTTTAATAAACACTGCATAATTTCTTCAAGTAGAAATATTATTCTAGACGTTTATTATGTGTTTAATTAATTCAAGAAAGTGTTAACTTTTTATGAATTAGCATGGGAAAAATTTAAGCACATGGAAATTGTTTAAGTAATTACAAAATGTCTCTAGCAAAAAATATTTATCCTAACATTCGTAAACTGCGTCATTAATTCTAAAAAATAAAAACTTTTCATGATTTAATAGGAAAACAAAAATTGAAACAGTAAATAAATTTTTTTAACAATTGAAAAATATTATACTCTTTTTATGATTTATACGAGAAAATTAAAGTAAGAAGAATTGTTTAAATAACTTGAATTTTTTTAATTCTTGAAAACATATCAATTATTTAATGTAAGAAATACAGAAAATTTGAAATTATTTGAAATAAAACTACTATTCTGCATTTTCAGGGAATACATTCTGGGCATAATTCAAAATGTTAGGGGCATTAGCCGTACATGTTATAGAATGGAAAAGATTCCCTGAATATTTTTTTAAGAAGTCAATAAAAGTTAGTCAAAAGTAGAATTTTCTCCATTTTTCTTAAAACTGAGCTTTTTTACTTAAATTCTATGTTAATTTAAAAGGGTGAAAGAACGTGTTAATTCGTTATGCCTCTATATTACTAGCAGTATCGTACGCGACTAGTTCTTGAATAATTCATTGGTCGTGAATTTTTTTAAATTAATTAACCTGATTACGTTTTATTTTTTATATTATTTAATGACCTGAATAATACAAAACGTATCATATTTAGAGCACAAAATTCTACAGCAATAAGAGTCGTAATTGTTATTTAAATTTTAGAATTAAACACTTTTTCCTCAACTCCGATCTGTATTAAAAAATATACTACTGAAAATGAATTTTGGCTATGTTTAGGAATAAATCACCTAAACAAGATTTCCAGATGAGTCAAAATGTCTGATTAAAAAGACAGTTTCTTTATTATGGAATCCTAAAGCCCATGCAAAGAAATACCAACTGATACAATATGATATAACATTCTTGTTATATACCTTAGATTTATTTTTCATCACTGTAATATATTGTTTGTGTTTAACCATTTTTTTATCCCGCCTATAATCAGAATAAAAAATTTCTCCACAAAAAATACAGACATGAATACATTTCAAAAAAGTAATTTAAAAATATTATAATATACAAAGTATATTGCGTTTAAAACTACCTGGCGGTGATTTTGTAACTTTTTCCCTGACACTTCCACTTTCAAAAAAAAATTAACATCGAATATCTTTTTTACGATAACAATTTTTTTAAAGAAAAACAACTGCTACCTCTTCTTAACAAGGTTATAGATTATTTATATGTGAAACTAACAATAATTTAACGTGCCGTGAAACGAGGAAAGTGTGACTCAATAAATCTTGAATTTCGTGAATTATATTGCTTTTTTCGAACTTACTATTGCTTTCTTCCAATGAAAAGCAGGATTTCCGCATCATGTTACAAGTTTCGCTTAGCCTCGTCTCACGGTTCCGTCCCATGCAGAAATTCCGATCGAAGTTTAGTAGGGCCCTGGATAGATTTCCCTATTTCTATACGGGCGCTCGTTGGGGAAAATGGAGAGGGCCTGACTAGTACTGTAACGCGGTTTTAGCCAGGTTCTAGCTAGAACTTCTGAGCAGGCCCTAACGAGAGTGCCATGTTATCGCCAGACGACTAGTAGTGCTCCGTCTAGATCCTTTCTATTGCCTGATGAATATTTAATGGATATGGTCCTGTCCAGAGCGAATACATATATTACATTTTTAAACAATATATTACAAAGGAAATTTTTAACGCTACAGAGTATCGAAAACCTAAATCTATACCTAAATCTGTCACCTAGATACAGATAGATTTACGAAATTCTTCACTAGAACCTGACAGGGCACCCATCATTTTTTTCTAGACGAGATATTCTGATAGGGGCTCCAACTAGTTTTTTCTAAACTAGATATTCTGATTGGGGTCCCAACCAGTTATTTTTGGACTAGATATTTTTATAGAGGCCCCAACCACTTTATTCTAGACTAGATATTATGATACGGACTCCATCGGAACCCAACTTGAAATAGGGAAAGATGAGGAAATTTCTGCTTGGGTTAAGCTTAGGAAAACTTAGCCTAACTTATTTGAATTTAACCCTATTATACTCTAGTATAGACTACTAATAGGACCACAATTAGGAAATATTAATTGAAAGGAATTAAATTAGATCATATTTCCGCACTTCAAAATGTTTAAAGCAAATATTGAGAAAAGTCTTTTTCCCTCTAAAATGGGGGCGAATATAGACTTTAATTTTAGACTTAGACCAGGTGCTAGCGAACAGTTCAAGTAAGATATTTGTACTCAGTTATTCCGGCAGCACCTGAGAATCCTATTAGGTTGAACTTACTAAGAAAGTTTTCCTTCGTCGTTTACACTAGCTTGTTTAGCCGCGAAGGCTTGTAGAGTGATAAACTCATAAGGATTCAGGGGTGAACTTAGGATTGAGTGGTAGACGTGTTTAATGCTGCTTAAACTACTGGGTCCTTCTAATATTTCTCAGAAAGGCGACAAAAATGAAGCACTTTTCATATTACTGCAAAATATTGGATACTAAATTTTATGTACTGTAAAACGAGGCTGCCCGGGACAAGATGGAGGAATCGGGTCACGTGTCAGAAATAAGAAATCAGAAATAACTTCGATTGTTTTCCATAAAATAAACGTGAAACTTTATCTTAGAGGCTGCTTATCCCAGTTGCATGCATATTTATTATTATTATATCATATTAAGCCAAACCCCTTTAATGTTGATACAAAAATATTTCTATATATTTTCTGAATTTTTGTCAAGACGAGTAAAAGTCACATGCAAAATTTTATTTGTAATTTTTAAAATATTTATGTAACCAATCACATTCAATGTATATTTTCTTACAAAATTATCTGAAGTTTTAGGCAAGCCAAGATACTTTGTACGAGAACTCAGGGCTAAATGAGAAATTATAATACTAAAATTAGATCGCCCAGTTTAATTAAATACTCCGTTGAGTAGTTGCAAAATACTATTCACAAAAATGTTTCCAAAAATCGACAGGATTATTTGTTGATTTTGTGTCCTTGTATTTATAAGCGTCCATATACCAAGTAACACAGAGGAGGTTATGCTTTTACTTAAAATAAACACGAATTGTTACGTTCACTCGGCATGGTATTACCACTTGGTATTACTGAAAAGCTATTTTTGCTTTTTTATTGAAAGTGGTCGCCTTAACCCCACACTGAGAGGTAAAGATGGTTACACTTTGGACTGTAATAACTAGTTGCTGATCATATACTAAATTTGTCAAATTCAGGATACGCAAGAGGAAAATTTAAACATTATACATACATTTAAAGCATTAATATCGATTTTTAATTCCTTTTTAATTTAATTTATTTCAATCTATTTTTCTATGGATGATTTCAAAATATCCTAAATTCAGAAGCTTTTATAAAGAAGAAAGTAAATCGAATTTTCTAGTTTAATACAACCATTCCGATTTATTGAATAATATTCAACAGAAGTATTACAAATCATGATTTCGAAATTCCAAATTTTGATATACGACTCTTTTTTTAAAAGAAAATCATTGAATGACAAATTTGAGTTGAAGTGATATCAGGGAATCAAATTTAATTGAAAAATAATTGTTCAAGAAAGTGTTCACTACCCTTACGCATTTATACTTACGTTCACTATTTACTTTCGTCTCTTCTATTCGACATCGTTCTCGCGAGAACTTGCACTTCCGGATAGTGCTAATTAAGATAGCAGATGCGGTGATGCGGCTATATGGTAGATAAAGGACGAATTAAAAAGTTTTTAGCTAACTTTTAAACCTGTTCACATGATCACGTTAAAACTGCTCTTTTTCCACCTCTGTCGGTAATCTATTTTTGCTTCTAATGAATATAATTAGCCAACGGGATTAAGAATGTTGAAGTGAAAAGAAAAATATGTAATGCAGGATTAATTAATTAAAGTTATTTTTCAAACTTCACGAAAAGCTAGTATCGGGATAAAAAGCTAAAACGGTGAAAATAAAGTCAATACAAAACATAAAAAGTGACTCCTTGTTAAAAAATATATTCCTCGATTTATTAAGGCTAATATGACTCCTATTTTTTGATTTAATAATAAATTTAAAAGAGATCATTCAAATACATTTCCTTCTTGAATCGAACAAGTCAAATGTAAAAAACCTAGAGCGCGCGACTGTTGGCTCTCGGCTCTTCACGCTCGATATTATAATTATCTCGCGCTTCGCGTTCCGTCTTTGTATATTCCCCACACTTGTGCACAGACTTTTGAAAACTGCAGATCAAAGTATTTACAACAGTAATTTTGTGATTCTGAAATCTCTTTTTTTAAAGCTCCGCCGGCCTTAAAGAACATCACGCATCTCGTGCTTCGTACTCGAGTTTGTCCCTGGTATATTGTATAACATTTCCATAAATGTAAATTATTACAATGCATAAAATGCATTTGTATTAAAACAGGCGTAGTTTCACTGTATTGTTAAAAAATTCACATTCTTTAAAAAAATTGTTATTAAACATTTTATTGCAAATTTTTTCGTTTTTTCATAAACTGAATTTGCTCATTTCCAATGTTATTTTTACAATTTAAGTGTTACACATGTGGTCTATACCGCAGCCTTACAGTTTTTTAACTTGTAAATTAATCTCCAACATCAATGACACAGAGTTTCTCAATTTAATTTTCTATCGCATCGTGTTATACCTCGCATGGTGCCCTATTTGCTTCATCTCATAATAATACACTAAAAGAGTTTCTCAAAGCGTCTAGGGTGCAGAGTCTAGTTACAACGAGAGTCCAAGGAAACTTCGATTAATGAGGCAGGGGGGGGGGGTTGATTAATTTCAACCGAGAGTCATAGTTGGTTGGTGTTTTATACTGAGAAGGTCAACAACCTTCAAGAGCGTTGTGTTAGGCGGTAGTTTATACGTTCTGATTTGCCAATTCGCGGCATTCTTTAGGTACGAAACCGAAAACTTACACACATATATATTTTAAAACACATTTATATATTTGAGAATGTTTAAAATACTGTGAAATTCTTTAATGAAAATATGTAATTTTTGGAATTTCCATTATTTTTTATGCAATCTTGTAGGGCACTCAAAAAGCAACATTTTTCTTCTCATGACTTTTTTCATATCGTGCGTTATTTGGCTTAAAATGTTCATTTTTATGTGTTTTTTGGAATTTTGTAAATTCTATAACTCTGGTGAAGTTTGGTTTCTATAAAACAAAAGTAATTAGAATAAATTTTTCGTCTTTTTGAATACTATGAATATCCGTACAGAGAATTTTTAAATATTGAAAAAAGTGGTCTCAAAAATATTAAAAATGCGCTCACTTTTTAAATTTTTATCCAAGATGGTTGGCTAACGAAGTTGACTTTTAGGTTAGGACACTAAAAAAATATACCAAAGGCCAATCAAATCTGTCGATTCTTTTGAAAGTTACCGAACTGACAAACTAAAATGTACAGACACACACAACCACCCAGGAACGAACAGACACACACATTCGTAAAAACTTGTTTACTCGGATTTAGGGGGTCTCAAAACGTAGACATATGACAAAAACAAAGGGGGTAAAATTTTATACAAATTTAATACCTTCTCTGATGAGTTTGTAAAAATATTAGACCGAATCAATTCCCAATCATACAGACAGTGTAACTTCTAAGCAGAGAATCATTCGTCTCTGAAACGTGTGGTTTCCAAATGAAATAAGATGAAACGTATTTTACCATTTTGAGAAAAAAACCATTTTCGCGAAGTAATAAGTATTTAAAATTTTTGGATTGTCTTCTAAAAAATACTACTTTTTTTAAATCTTCATAACTTTTGACCTCATTGAGATATTTATATGTACTTTCCTGAATTTAGTGAATTTAATCGAATGTCGATTTTCTCAAACCTGCTTTCTTTTTTTGCTCACTTTTTTTTATAAATTGGTACTCGAATAACGAATAAATCTGGTAAGATACATTTTTTCATTCTTACAAGCAACAACTAAAAAAAGTTCTGGCCGTAAGAATTATTTAGCCTGCATAAAACTTATAGAATGTGTTCTTTATGTAAGCAGGAATTTCTTTCCAATATTAGACAAGATAAGGAAACTGGGGTTTTCTATTTAATTCGACTTTATCCTCCTAGCTGAATTCTAAAAACCTAGAAAGTGAATTTGATGAAAAAATCCTTTTTTTCCCCATTTTATTTCGTGCTTATATTAGGAAGACTTTGTATTAGTTTTATGTGGGCTTAATCATGTTCGTCGCCATGACTTTTGGTTCTTAATTAAATTCTTATACCGTGAACGATACAAGACACATAAAAGAGTAGTAGTAATTTCTAAATCTATTTTATTTTATACAACTGCATAATTGCAAATTATAACTTTATTTTAAAAGAAAATTGTTAAATTTCTGAAGGATTGTTTTGTAAATCCTGGAAATTCTTAAAAACTGACCTAGATAGCTGCAACGACCATTAAAAGTCTAGCCTTTCTTTACGACCTATTGTGCGCATTATTCGCGCGAACTCTTTAAGTATCAAGAAACAAAAAAGCTGGAAATCTGTCGCGAGAATAAAAGGGAAGAAAAGCCAAGAAGAATAGAAGCAAATGAAAACAGCTTCGGTATTAATTTAAAAGGCAGGGGATTATTTTTCACGTCCATTAGTGACATCAGGAATAACTAAAGTAAAATTTAATATTAATTGTTGAGACCAAATACTGTTTCAATCAATTTTTTCGCAATACAAAAAATTTATGTTCTTGAGGATAACATTTTTTCAAAAAAATTACCAAAAAACATTAAAAATACAGTAAATTGGATAAATAGTAATTAAACGCACCGTATTCGAGTAGAATGAAAATCAGAACCCGCAATGGCGACCATCTGGGCGACCAACTCATGTCCACTTCGTCATCGGTAACTCGGTGAGACCACAACCTCTGAAATACAAATGCGTCAATTATAATTTGAAAAGTAATTAAAAACGTTTAAAATTAATCATGCATAATGAAATGAAATTAGTTTCTTATTTATATTATGCATTATTACAAAGTCCCGAAAATCAGGTATGCGTTTACTTATTATTATATTATGATAATCACATTACCTGATATTACCTAAAATAGAGATAATAGTGGTAAGTGTAGCCTCAGTTCAGAGGCCTAATTTTTCCTACAATAATACCCTTAAAAATTCTCTCTTTATGTGTCAAAATAACCACTAGTTTTTGACAGAATTAAGAAATATACATTTATAATAAATTAAGTAAGTGATGTTAAGAAAAAATTGCATTATTACTTGTATTACATAAATAAGGGTCAACTCACTCTATTTAGCCTAAGTCGGTTGCGTTTTAATTTCAAAAATTTTTAATATTTAACCACAATTATAGTCAATATTTTTCAACTTCATTATCACATAAATCTAATGAATTACTTTTTTCGAAAATAACTAATGAAAATCGAGTTTTAATAAAAATTAAAACTGATACATTTTTTAAGAACTTTCATAGCCTTATTAAAAACGTTTTTAGTTTTTTTCTTCAAATTAGAACTTAGTTCGTAATCTCAATTTTTGGTCAGAGTTCCCCTCCTAAAAATTGAATTTTTAAATATAGTCAACTTCATATTAGCAATTATCTCCTTTAAACAAATCTCAGAATACCAATCATTTAGGCTATCTTGAAATTTTATATTTCAGTTGAAAAAGGTTTCGGGACCAACGCAACATTTTTAGGGTGGTAAAATCAAAACCTGATTTACATAGGATAAATCTTGAATGTTTTTCATTTTTCTCCTTACGAGTTATTAATCTTCGAAAATGAACAAAATGTCCAAGGTATCAAGTTTCAAAGCGTAAATTTTCATATTTTCATGTGAAAAGTTAAAAAAACGACTTCAACTATTGAAATTCGGACCAAAAATGAATCGTTCGAAGTCAGCTTTAATTCCAAAAATTTCCCCGCCGAGCGGGCTTATTCTCATCGAGCGCGGCTCGCTTCGCTCGCAAGATTGAGCGGACCTACAGGGCGCGTTAGTTGGTTCTCGCGCTTCGCGCTCGATAATATATTTATCAGGCGTCTCGCGCTCGATATTGTTTTTACCTTGCGCTAGGGGCTCGGTCTTGGTACTTTCTCCACATTTGTGTACAGACTTTTTAAAATCATAGATCAAAGCATCGACAACTGAAATTAGTAGTTGTGAATTCTCTTTTTTTAAAGCACCTTCCACTTGAACGAGCACATTATCATCACGCATCTCTTGCTTCGCACTCGATTTTGTGGAAAGTGAGAACTTTTCTATATATCATATATGTTTCCAATGTAATTCATATTTATTTCTAAACCTTGGTCCGGGACTGCTTATTCAGATATATTATTTCAATAAATTTTTATTATTATAATTTATAATATGGATTGGCATTGAAACATACTTATTTTCGTTGAATTGATTTCATAATTAAAAACAAATACGCATCTTACAAAAAAAAAATTTTTATTAAACATTTTGTTCCAGCTTGTGTCGTTTTTCCATAAATTGAATTTGTTTATTTACAATGTTACCCTCACAGCATGAGATATCGGCGGGATATCCTATTTATCTCTAAGGATATCCTTGGCATATCCCAGGATATCGTAGGGATATCGCATATAATATCGTACAGGGCGGAGATCTCGATATCCGTGGAATGTCCCAAGGATATCTCAGAATGTCTTCAGGATATCCCATTACTATCCTAATTTTATATGTCAAGGATGTTCCCGGGATATCCCAATTCTATAATTTAGTTCAGGATATCCCATATCCTGCCAAGATATCCTAGGGATATGCCCATGATATCTCTTGTTATTACACCACTAAGTCGTTCTTTCGGGGTAGGCGTGACCCACTCAGTGGGGAGGCTAGTAGTGTGAGGAAGGGGTTATACATTTTTTTAGATTGATATAGAATTCTCGTGTTATTTATTCAAATAACACGTTCATTCCGCAACACTGCTCCGACCCAGGTTGCTGATCAATCTCTCCAGCAATCACCCCAAGTGAAGATCCTCACAAAGTCGTCATGTGAGGTTCCCCACTTGGGTCAATTAGTATCCAAGGTCTTTTGTTTCAGGCGTCATGCACTCTACTGACACTCATCTTATTAACTATTTTCCCTCATACTTTTCTGTGCTGGTTTACTTCTCTAGCTTCTTTAACGTCCATGCATTTTTTCATGCAGGCTCTCGCGTTTCTATGGCTCCTTATGCCCCTTCTAACAAGGGTCTCTTTCACATATTCTAACCATTCTTTCCGCGGTCTGCCTCTGGGCACGCTGCCATTTACTTTACCTTGATATACTTGTTTCGTTAGTCGTTCGTCCTTCATTCTCTTTACATGCCCGAACCATCTTAACCGATTTCTTTCCCATGTGTCAACTAGTGTTTCTTCCGCAACAAATTCTTTAAGGATTATCTCGTTACTGACTTTGTCCATCAAAGTGCGGTTTAAAAATTGTATTTTTTTATTTTTTATCTTGTTTCTTACGATTAAAAGAAAAACTACTTGCCTACTCTAATAATGATTGATTGTGCGGATTCATTTTGGTTGAACAATTTTTATTAATTTATGTCGCACTTTATGTAATTTTTCAAACAAAAAAAACTAAGCATCATGTCAAAAAATGATTAATAACAAATTTGTAGTTTTTTCGGGTAAACAAATTTTGTTTATTCATTTTCGCATAGCTTGTGCTGTCTTTCTAACAATTTTTTTTTATTTTATTTTTTACAATTAAAAGAAAAACTACGCTTACTATCAAAAAGTAACTAATAACACATTTCTATATTTTTTTTGCGCATAATTTTTATCTTATCACCTTTTTTTTCATCTTGCATCGTTTGAACAGAAAATAAATGTTTGATTTTGAATTATTTTTTGTGTGATCAAAATTTGAATTTTCTATTTTTTAAGAATATTCAAGAAGTTATCATGATAATTTTGTAGGGCTTTTAAAAATAACAGATTTGATTTCCTTGGCTTTTTTTTAGATCTTGAGTTTTTTTTGTCTACAATTTTCAATTACGTTTCTTTCTGTGAATATGGAAAATGCTATAATTCTATTTAGTTAACTTTTTGCCAAAACGGTTGGGGCAGGGGACGAGGGCAAATTTACACAAATCTATTACCTTCTCTGATGAGAACATAAAAACTCAAAGCAAAAATTTTAATAAGCCTATGAGTCCTGAAAACAGTAATTTTTTAGTTGCTGTCAAATTCCAAACTTTGCTCATTAATTCACAATAAAATTACTTTTGCACATGCTAAATAAACGTTTCGACACTTTCGAAACCGCTTAATTTGATCCAATTCAATTTTACATTGCAGAATTTGAGTTTTTCTCTTTTCTATAATGGAAGTAATTTATGTGAAACTTGATATATATTATTAATATATTTAATTTTACGTGATAAATAAGCTTGAATAACAATGAGTATTATTAGAGTGAAGGATCCAAATTTTCTTTATTTTGTAAATAAATCTACTAAATCTAAAGATATCTTGTTACTGAAACGGTATGCAATGGATACAAAAGTCTGTATCAATATAAAGAACCAAAAAATTGTTACATCCTTGGGTATTTTTGTTTCAAATCAAATTTTACCTTTAGATTTCGTGTGATGCTTTACACTAGGAACTAGAAAACCATCAAATCGTAAACTAAAATAATTTTAATTTTAATATTCAATAGAATTTTCATATTATAGATTACTATATAGATTCAGTACATCAATTATTTGACATTATTTTTTTTATAAATTAAAAATGAGAAGGCGAAATGTGATTAAAATGACATTTTCCTTTTGAAAAAGCGACTACAGTAACTTTTTCTTCAGAAAGTGATCTAAAATAAGTGATCAAACGTAATTTAAGTGACTGTATGGCAGCTCTGTAAATATGCCAAAAATCGTGCATCGTTTTTACACCGAAAGGAACAATTGTTAGGGTTGCCGTCGTGCAGAAAGTAAAAAACGTAAAAGTTTTTAAAACTATATGCATAGAAAAGATACCGTGGTACTCGCTGCGTTCATTTGATCCAATCGTTTTCTTATATTGCATCAAATGGGGAGAAAGGTGGAAATCAAGTCGTATAAAATCGAAACACTCGCATCACTACAGGGAATTCGAAATAAAAGGCAGAATAAGCTTTTCCAGAGGGATGATGAGAATCAAATCCATACTCGTAGGAAATTTCCAGCATGCAACGTTGCATAATATATTTTCTCGTTCAAAACTCTCAGGTTGAATATATATGTACATATATATATATCAAATCAAGTAGTAGGATAAAAAGGATCCAGTGAATAGGCATCTTGAATAGAAGCTATTACAGTAGGTTAATTACGATTCTATATTCTAGAGTTCTCATAGTGAACACTGACTATTCAGCTGATGAACGAGGATGTTGGAAGTACTTGGCAAAATCGAATGGTAACTAGCCAAAGTCCGTACTTGGAGTCATGTATACCTTACCAGTCGCTTTTACCTGAAGAAGCTGCAATAATTGCTTCTCCAATACTTCTCGATTACGATTAAATTCGTTGCTTCTCATTTCCCAAACACAGCTTTCTAGATCGATAGCAATATCTTATACTTTGGATAGATAAAGATATCAAAAAATCACAACAAGAAAATTTTTTTAACATTGTTCAAAAAGTTAATATACTTAATATCTATTCAAAATTTAAAAATATGTATTTTATTTCGGTTATAGAACCTGAAGTTTTGAACAATTACAAGTATTCATGTAGCAAGTCAATTTTATAAAGAGTATTTCATTAAGTGAATTTTTTTCTTTATTACCACAAATTGATCTTTTTTACTTTCCACATCATGAGACCTACTCGTGAAAGTAGCAAAGCTTTAAAAATACACTTTTATATGTAATAAGTTTTTAAATTAGGAAAAAATTGTTGGAATATTTAATTTGTTTTGAAATAGGTATTAATTATTCTTTAAAAAACTGCTTTCAATTTGATATTTATATGGAAAAAATTACATTTTCTTAGTACCGATATGCTCCTTTAGGTGCCATTTAAGTTATTTGGCAATATATTGTTAGATTTTCACGTACAGTTTTTTTTTATGAAAACGGTGAAATACTTTTTCTCCTGTGTCTTTTGGAATAAACCAACATTTCACGGACGATTAATTCTCTAAATTGAGGTTGCACTGCCCATCTGATTTAAAATCGATTTGATGAATTTTTCGTAGAATCGAATAGCGTAATCAAATCCTTCGTAAACAAAAAATTTTAATTGTTTACAAAAATAAAAAATCAGATCCTTCTTTATAGTGTATTATCCACCTTCACAATATTGGACCCAAATTTGTTCCATTTTTTCCGACAACTGTAGGTATGCAAAAAGTTATGGTTTGAAATAATTTATTATTGAAAATTATAGAATTTTGTTCAAATCTGAAGAGTAGTTTTTATTGAAGATTTGCCCTGAGATCCTTACGAGTCGAATATTTAACAGAATTATTATTTGGCAAAAATGGTATGTTTTAAAAAGCAATCAATCTCATACCACTTCGTTATTTCTACGTGTGCAAATAACAAGGCTCCATCTCACAGAAGCTAAATGAAAAGGTGCTAACTCGTGAAAACGAAATGCAAAGATGCTACAGATTTGAGGGTGCTGATGTTCCTAATACAATTTGTATGAGATTTTGAAGCTTTGAGAGTTCGCCAAGCGAGTTAACAAGTATGCAATTTTTCATATTGTTTCCACAATTTAGTACATTTCCATTTCGTCTCCACGAATGACCTTTTTTGAATGACCACGATTCACCTTTTCATTTCGTTTCTCTAAGATGAAACCTTGTAATTGAGACACGCTAATTCACTTTCAGGCCTTTTCAAAAAAAATTGAGATATTCTAAAAGAACTCAACGTTTTTGCATGTACTTTCAGCATTTGTGAAGGTGTCAGGATACAGCCAGCCGTCTTCCACCTTCTCACCCCCGCCGTCAACAAGCTATTAAATTACAGTAGACCGCTTCTTACCTCCTCAACAGCCCCTCCTATGTTATAGCTGCTGGATTAATACCACGGCTTTCCACCAGCGTTCCCCAACAATTTCTTGATACACCAATAAAATCCACCACCCTGTACTACAGCCTTTTCCATTCTAATCACCTTATAGGTGTTTGTATCAGAAGGCTAATAATGAAAAACTAAGCTCAACCGAGAAAATGTTGAAAAACACAAAGGAATATGTAATAATAACGCGAACCAGCATCGGTGACTGATTATACATACAAAAAACCATTTTCAAAATTCGAATTAAATTGTATTCACAAAACTGATAGTTATTCTAAGCCTAGATGCAACTTTGTAGTACATAAAGTAAAAGAAATAGAATCTTTAAAATTTAATTAGATAATATGTTGAAAGTTTTGTACGCATTGAGTTTTAATTGATGAATATGGGTAATAAAAATATCAAAGAATTGCTGTGATTTTTTCCTATTATTAACTTTTTTTGTAAAGATGTCATGGGTTAAAGTTATAAAATAACGATCACACACGAAAAATACGCGTTTTTTTACCTTCCGTACCCCGAATTCTTGGAACTTAATTATTTATTTGGATGAGTCCTACATCACGCGATGCAGAATAAAGTAAGTTTTCTTTTAATGTGTGTTCTGTTTTTTTTGCAATTGCTTTTACTGTGCAGTTGAGAGTAGAAGCTCCGAAATGAAACGCATATTATCTATCCGAAAAATCTAGACACTTAAATTCTGCTAGATTTGAAGGTTGTTGTTTAAACTTGCCTTGAATTATTATTTTGAAATTTATGGCACAGACTCAACATATATTTTTCCGAAGGATTTGAGAACGAAAGAAAGAAAACTTGTCGAATTCACGACAAATATTATTTTGCAAAAGACAGAAATTAGGGGGTAGCAGACGACAGCATTCGAACGGTGAGAATCGTTCGCAAATTTATGTTTTGACTGACAATTCCGACATCATGGAAGAACTCTCGAACACAACAACGATTTCGAAGGGCCACGTCTTGATGATGGGGACCCTCAATTTTGCGAAATGCGTCGCGAAATGGAGAAAAATGCAGAATAAACCAACATGTCCTATGTGTGTTTTGGAACTGTATTTGTGATCAGCCACCAGGCTTAGTTCCTTCCTCAGCAGTTCATACTGCAAAAATCCAGCTTTTCATACTAAAATTTCAGTACACGTAACTATGCTAAGATAAAACATATTTTATTGGTCATACCGATGATTTTGATATATATTTAATGAAAAATTTTAATTCGTTCGAAAATTTTCTTTATAATTCTCGAGATAATTTGTAAGATAAATAGGGCCAACAGAGTCAAATTTTCTGTCTAATATTGGAAGTAGAATTCACGACATGAATTTATTGTGTAAATTTATGTGGTGTGTATTGCTACCTCGATATACCATATCACTGATTACACACAAGAATTTAAACTCTGTAAACTCACCGAGTCGGAGGAAATTAAAGTTAAATATACAAACAGTTGTTTCATTGCTATATAAATATTCTTAATACTTGCTGAAATACTTATAGAGAAAATGAAACAAGCAGTTCGGTTAGGTACAAAGTATTTACATTAATTATATCAAATAATCTTATTATTATAAAAAATATGTTTATTTCAACTTACATTAAAACATGAAGTAATTATATTGCTAACCAATGTTAACAGTGATAATTTATAACAAAAAAGTATATGGATCATTGCTAAAAAGCTGTGAAATTAAAGTCCCTGCCGTTTCAGTACTTATATCGGAGCAGTTTTTAACAAAGTTCCCAAATGTAAGTAGCTTTCGTTTAGAGATGGTAGATTAAAATATATCTTCAATTTTAACTCGGTAACATGTCCCCAAATACAAATTCGCACAAAAACCGACAAATTTATGACAAAAGAATTTTTTTAATAAATTTTATTCTTATAGGAATTACTTATATATTTAATTGGGGGATCTGAAAATTATAAATAGAAATCAATATTTTAGTTATAAGCGTGCTCAATTTTTTAAAATATTATGTCACTGAGGTTTTGATTCAACTCGGTAACACTCATATTTTAGGATATAACTCGAAAATAATCACTTTTAACAATAAAAAAGAAATGAAAAATAATGCATTTTATCCCAGGGAAAGCATAAGCACAAGAATGTTAATCATTTGTTAAATTAATACAATTTTGCAAAATGTGCATCGTATGATTTTCATGTTACCGCTTGTAGTAACATTTTTTTTATTGATTTCTGATAAAATTAGAAATAAATAGAAAATGTGGATACACTACCAAACAGAACGCGGAAAAATAAAAATGTAAACTTTTCTAAAAGTTTTTACGTTCACTTAAAATATTTTTCAAATCATTTCGAAATTTGATGTATCTCTCGGTTATACTAGTTGGCTCTGCGGTTAATTTTATACATACATAAATACATGCACACACACACGTGCGCGCGCGCGCATACGCACATATACCGGGTGATTTTTTTAACCTGAAACTTTCAAATATCTCGAAAAATAGGGACTCTGCGAAAAAATGTTATGAATCAAAATCTAATCACTCTGTAGTTTGTTATATCTCGAAAAATAGACACTCATTGAAAAAAATGTTACTAATCAAAATTTAATCACTCGGAGGAGTACATACACTGATGTTAAAATCGGTCATCTCGTTTCGAATTTTTTTTACATTTTTTTTCGAACTTGCTCCCACCCCCATCCCCAGATGGCGGTGTGGGGGAACCGATAATAACATCAGTGTATGTACTCCTCCGAGTGATTACATTTTGATTAATAACATTTTTTCAATGAGTGCCTATTTTTCGAGATATTTGAAAGTTTCCAGTTAAAAAAATCAACCTGTATATATATTTTGTGTGTGTTTATGTGTATGCATGGTTATTTATATATATATATAAAGATATACACGTATCCATATATAATGAGCTAGTCTTGTTCAAACTGTCAAAGATAGTTAAAGTTAAACAAAAAAGTGACAATAGAAAAACTATTTATTTGCCTTTATTTATTTAAAGGAAAAACGCTTAGTTTTAAATAAACAATTACGAAATTTCGCGTTTTCAGTTTTTTTATGTTTTAAAAAACATACGCGTTAAAATCAAATAAAAAAAACTTCATTCTAAAACCAGTTTAGTTCATTCTTTACAAAATAAATGGATCTCAAATCCGGTTTTATTAACAGAAAATGCAGATAGACATCAATTTTGTTCTACTTCCATACAATAAAAATTTGATTCTTGATCTCTACAATTGGTATTTTTGTTCAATTTCAGCTGACAGATAAAGGAAAAAAATAATTTGAGTGAATTTTTTTAAGTTCCTTTTCAATAAAAAGTCATAGAATTTATTCGAACATTTTGGCAACGAGCCATATTATTATTATTACACCATTAAGCCGTTTCCCTTTCGGGGTAGGCGTGACTCACTCGGTAGGGAGGGGAGTAGT
>JAAAKG020004078.1:7208-17754 GCA_010014905.2 Druon quercuslanigerum | reverse complement strand
ATCTGGTGTCCAATAATTTTGTGGTGGCCAATAATATTGTGTTGTCCAATAATTATCTGGTGTCCAATAATTTTGTGGTGGCTAATGATATTGTGTTGTCCAATAATTTTGTGATGGCGAATCATTATTTGGTAGCCAATAATTTTGTGGTGGCGAAGCATTATGTGGTAGCCAATAATTTTGTGTTGTCCAATAATTTTGTGGTGGCGAATCATTATGTGGTAGCCAATCATTAACTGGTGGCCAATAATTTTGTGGTGACCAATAATTTTGTGGTGACCAATAATTTTGCGGTGACCAATAATTTTGTGGTAGCCAACAATTTTGTGATGGCCAACAATTTTGTGATGTCCAACATTTCTATGGTGTCCAATAATTTTTTAGTGTCCAATAATTTTGTGGTGGCCAACAATTTTCTGGTGGCTAAACATTGTACCTGTTACCATGCTCTAGCGAAATACACACGTCGTTTACTTGTTCCTATCACACATCCGCAACAAATCTTATGTTTAAAAAAAAGAAATTTTTTTTAAAATAAATTTTTGTACAAGCTTAAAATTCTAACAACAATTTGAAAACAGTAAAAAAACTTTAGGAAGCCACTAGGATCTGTTTTATCTCCTTTAGGACATTTTAAAATTCCCTTCTTTCTCAAATACCCCAATTCCTTAACTCGATATTCATCTCACAATATTTATTCAACCCGGGCATAATTAAGTTAACGAAGTCGGTGTTTTTTTAGGGCCACACGCGATCTAATGCCTCCCGATTTCTGTCCCTTTTTGCTTAAATCGCGTAAAAAATTCCTGAAGATCAAAGGGTAGAAGCGCGGAATGCCGGGACAGAATTCTCTCCGGGGAAATTCTTCGGCTTGTGAACAAGACCACGTAATTGGGTCGAGGATGTCTCCTTCCCATTTACAGGCATTGCTGAACAATGTTAAAAATTTGTTACTTATTTCTTGCTGTTGCTCGATTTTTAGACATTATTGTTAATCAAATTTTATAATTATTTATTCTCTAATATTCACTTTAAGTGCATGTGAAAGGGTCGTCTAGTTTTTATTTAAGGAATAATATACAAATTACGTAAAAAATAAACAAAAATTGGGGGGGTGCAAGATTATTGCGAAGACAAATTTGAAAAAAAAATGATAGTTCGAAAGAAGAACTTGGAGGAGAGTCCAGCAGAAATTCGAACTGTTCCTGTATTGTATTTTTAAACAAATTGTTTATTTTTAAAAGAGAAAGTTTCATTTTCAGCTGAGACATATCATTTTTCATCAAACAGTTGAATGTTTAACTAAATGTAATAAATTTTCAACCAAATGGTTAATCTTCAACTAGAATATTCAAATTTTCAGTTAAACAAATTAATTTTGAATTAAGAAAAAAAATTTTAATAGAATAGGTAAATTTTCCATCACAAAGAGATATATTTTCAAGTAATAAAATAAATTTCTGTAAATTAGTTGAATTCTCAACTTAAAAAGATGAATTCCGAACGAAAAATGGAATATTTAATATTTCAACCTAAAAATATTTTTATTTTAAATATAAACCAGTTAAACTTAAAAAATACGACAATATAGTTGAACTTTTTTAACATGGACAGATTTTATAGTCAAGAAAGAAAAAAAATTTTAACTAAATTGTTGAATCTTCAAATCAAAAAGACAAATTTTCTATAAAACTGAGGAATTTCTAACTAAGAAAGATCGATTTTCATCTAAACCTGGAATAGTTAAATTTTCAGTTAAATAAATAAATTTTCAACATTAAAAAGAACATTTTCCATAAAATACCTTAATTTTCAACTAAAACGAATAGTTGGATAAATATCAAGTGAGTAGTTTATATTTTGAAAAAAATTGTAATTTTGTATAAAACAGTGGAAATTACCCAAAAATTACGAATTTTAAACCAAATAGTTGCATTTTTGAAAAAAAGAATAAAATTTCTATAAAAAAAAATATTTTTTAATTAAGAAAGAAATATTTTGCAGTCAAAAAGCCACAAAATATGGATTTTCAACAAAAAATTTCAATTTTTAACCAGAAAGATTTTTTTTACAAAAAAAAAAACAGATTAATCGTAAACCAAATACATTAATATGTAGCTAAAAAATGAAAAAAAATTTGTTTTCATCAAAATTATAATGATAAACTTTTTAACCAAAAAGAATTAATTTTTAATCAAAAATAATTAGATTTTCTGATAGGACACTTTTTGATTTCAATCAACATACTTCTAAACTTGTACTACCAAATAATTTTCTTGACTAAAAATTTAATTAATACATCTGTGGTTTTTTAACGTTTTTTTAATAGTTTTCTTTGGTAAAAAATTAAGCTTGGTACTTACAAATTAATGTTTTTGGTTGAAAATTGAAATATTTTAATGTAAAATGTATCTATATTTTTGGAAAATTGTTTTTTAAGATCAAAAATTCAATTTTAACTGAAACTTTAACTATTCTATTTTTGCTTGAATTTTTTGAAGTTGAAAATTGAACTATTTGGTTGAAAAATTAACTATTGTGTTAAAAATTCGTTCTTTTTAATAAAATATTAATTATTTATATTTAAAACGTAACTTAAATTTTTTAAATAAAAAATTTAACTTTTTCAGTTGAAAATAAACCTTCTGAGTTGAAAATTGATGTTTTTGATTCAAAAGTAATTTTTTTGTTGTGGAAAATTCCATAATTTAAAAAAAATATATCTACTTTGACTACTTTGACTACTTTTATTCAACTATTTCGTTAAGAATTAACTTTTTTGTTAAAAATTCAACTATTGTATTCAAAGTTCGTCTTTTTTTATAGAAAATAAATCTTTATGGCTAAAAGCTCAACTATTTTGTAAAAAATTTTCTCGAATTATTTATACAATAATTTTTTTGGAACCAGGAAAAAATCTATCTTTCCCGAGATTTCAAGTGGGAACGCCACAATTTACGAGCGGCGTGTTAACCCCGGTTGCGCAATAAACTATACACTCGTGAATAGTGGCGTTCGCGGTTCAATTCCAGGCCAAATTAATTTTTTTCTCATTTCTCCAAAGAATTATTAAGCCAGAAAATCGACAGAATTTAATATAAGAGATTATTTCAAATTTTTAATTGAAAATCTAACAATTTTATTAAAAATTATTCCTTTTTGTTTGAAAATTTGCTATAGTCTAGTTTAGAAGAAGTAATTAATTCGTAAAATTGTTTTGCATTATTTACAAATTCTTTTTATTTTTTTTATAATTATAACTTTTCCAACCAGGAGTATTTTTAGAAATATGTTTAACCGGGAATTTTTTCAAATAATAAAATTGTTTAAATATATTTCTTTCCAATTTTAAATTTATATATTGTTTCTTAAAATGTTTTTGCATAAATATATTTGCATAAATATATTTGCTTAAATTGCATTACCACTTTAGATGTCTTAGATTTTCGATCGACGCAAACTTGCAAAATAAATCGCCTAATACATGTACACTAAACTCTCGGTTTCTGTTCCACTGGTCTCAGCCGTCCTTGAACTGTTGGCCCTTGCAGTTTTTCAGCTCGCTGGGCGAGAGAGGGTATTCACGCAAGGCGTGAAAAGACCAGTAGCGTAGTGGAAAGGCGTAATGCGCGGGTACTCACTCTCGTTTGTTGCGCAATATTATTATTGTAATGGAAAATGGTTCAGACGGCCTTGACTGTTTACGATTTGTGGCCAAGGACAGTTTCTTAAAAATTAACAGGGAAATATGTTCATTGAACAAACCTTCCCATTCAGAACCTCCTTTCAGAATTTTGATTTTGCCTAAATATCGAAAATCCAAATAGGACGTGCACATTTTTTCACAGCTAAACCTTCCTCAAGCCATAAGGTGTATCGGTGCCAAGTTTCAGACTCGCCCGTATTCTGATTTAGGAGTAAACTGGATTTAAATGATTTTTACATGAACCTTAAAAACTCGAGTGTTTGTCCCGTTGGCGTGGGGCACCTTGAGTTTAAAAAATGAAAAAAACTGAGCCACTTAGCCCCAATTTACGGTAAATCACGTCTCGATGAAATGTACGAGGGGTCTAACTTTTCGGTCGGGATCGGCTGGTAGTGCCGATGCCAAAATCAAAGAAAGTTCGGCCCCGTAGACAAGCCGTCTCGTTAAAAAATTGGGCATAAATCTCGATATCGTATGGGAATATTTATGGTTATTAAATTCCCAGGAACGCCTACCTGTCTTCTAAAATATACATAGGCCTGAGCTTTATACAGCTCTTATATAAGAGTGGGAGGGGGATAGGACTAGTGTCGCAATTAATTCCCTAATTCGATTAGAGGCGTCTCTCTTGTCGTGGCACCCGAAGCAAATTGCCAAATTGCCGGTGGTGTTAAGAGATCGTAAATCTTTCTATTTCGTTCTCCACTCGTTTCTCGTTTCTCGTTTCTCGTTTCTCAGTCGCGATTTCTTGTTCCGAAGACTCTTTTCGCTAATTTCGGCATTCGCCGTCAAGATTTATTTCCGTCCTGCTTTTCGACTCTGTATGCTTTGACAGAGACGTAAAAATAATGTCCGGCCAGTCGTGGAAAGACTTATCTGGTAAGCATGATAAATTTTCCGGAAAATAAACCGAGAAAAATAAATCTCAAAGCTTAGTCCTTACTTTGGAGACTAAGTTTCAAGAAAACAAGAAGCAGATGCTGATCATTTATTTTATCATTTTCATACTTGTACTCGATGCTAATTTTGACTCAACTCAGACTGCACAGTCCAAAATGCAATTTTGTTTTGTTGGTCGGAAACAATTAATTTTTATTTTTATTAATTCACACGTATAGTATCCTGATTATTAGCTTAAATAAATAATTCTTTTTAAAGCATTAGTATTTTAAAAATATTAATTATATACACTAGGGTATAGGTACAATATTAAATTCACTATGAAACACTTCAGATTAATTTTCAACCAAAAACTTTCTTACCAAAAAATATGAAACTTTTATCCAAAAGGACCAATTCTCAACAAAAATGTAGACTGTTCACAGAAATAAATGTCTTTTTAAGAAAATACTAGAAGTTTCAATAAAATAAATAAATTTTCTACAAAATAGTTGAAAGCAAAAACAAATTAAACTTCACTAGAAGAAAGTTGGATTTTCAGCCAAGAAGATGAAATATAAAAAAATGATAATTTAAGCAAAAATAGATCATTTTTAAACCAAAGAGTTGTATTAAAAAAAAGAATAAAATTTTCAATAAAAGTTGGACTTTTAACGAAAGAGTAATTTTTCTGTACAATTTCAAGTAGACAGGTAAATTTTTCTTGAAACAGTTGAATTTTCAATCCAAAATATAAATTTTTAACTTAGCAGCTAAATTTTTAACTAAAAAAGAAGAAATTTAAAAATAACAATGAGTTTTCTACTCAAAAGTACGAGTTTTCAACTAAAAAGAGTCAATTTCCAACCAAAAATAGAAATATAAATTCTCAGCTTAAAAAATTAATTTTAAACAAAATAAATTTTTTTTAACAAAATAGAAGAATTTTTAAACAAAGATAAATTTTAAAGAAAAAAAATTAATCTTTTACAAAGAAGTATTTTCAACTGGAACAGTTACATTATTAAGTAAAAAAAAATTTCAAGTGAAAGAAAAAAAAATAATTTTTAACTAAAAACAAAAACAAACATGATTTTTCAACCAAAGAGATACAGTTTTAACTAAATATATAAAAACTTAACAATAAATTATTTTTTTACAAAGTGATTCAAAATCCAGCGCAAAAAACGGTTGCATTCTTATCCAAAAATATGAAATTTCTACAAAAACAGATAAATGTTTAAAAAAATAGTTTAATTATCAACCCAGAAAGATTTTAATTGAATTTTCAACAAAAAGTTACTTTTTTACCGCTGAATTAAAAAAAGTGAATATTGTCGAATTCCCACACACAAAAAAATTGTTTAGAAAAAATAAAACAATAATGAAAATTTTAATAATTTATCCTAAACAAGAAAGATTTATTTTCTACAAAAAATAAAAATTTTAAACGAAATACATGAATTTTCAAAAACATGGTTGAATTCTTAAATATTATTATAACACCATTAAAGTGTTTCTCTTTCGGGGTAGTAAGACTAATTTCCAAATAAAAATTGAAAATATTAATTTTCAGTGAATTTTTTAAGTGAAAAGGTAAATTTGGTGTTTTAATTTGAAAAAAATAAAAAAATATTAACAAATCAGTTTTATTTCCAAACAAATAATTAAATTTTCAAAAAAAGGGTTTTAATTTTTAACAAAATAATTGAATCTTTAACTAAGTGGTCCTATTAAAAACAAATTTGAAAAATTTAAAAACAAAAATTTTAAAACAATAGTTAAATAGTTGAATTTTTGAATAAAAAAGATTAGTTTTTGCCCAAATAGTTTAATTTTCATATTTAAAAAACGCTATTGGATTTTCGACCAAAAAAGTTTATTTTAACAAAATAGTTAAATTTTCACCCAATTAGAAATAATTCTAGGCCAACCAGTTGCAGTTTTATTTTAAACCTACAACTTTCCTACCAAAAAATATGACATTTTTTATCCAAAAGGACCAATTTTCAACAAAAATGTAAAATTTTTACAGAAATAAATCCCTTTTTAAAAAAAATACTAGAACATCCAATAAAATAAATAAATTTTCTACAAAATAGTTGAATTATTAAAAAAGAAAAAAAATATTAACAAATCAATTGTATTCCCAATAAAATGTTTAAAATTTCAAACAAAAGTTTTGAATATTTAACTAAGTAGTCCAATTATCAACTTTAAAAATAAAGTAAAAACAAAAGTTAAATAGTTGAATTTTTGAATAAAAAATATTAGTTTTTACCCAAATAGTTTAGTTTTCAAATTAGAAAGATAAATTTTTAAAAAAGTGTAATAGATAAATTTTCAGTAAAAACAATTAATTTAAAAAAAAATAACTAAAATTATGAATATTCTAAAAAATGAACTTTTACCAAATTAGTTCAGCTTTAAACCAAGTACTCGGACTTTTTAACAAGAACATGAATTGCCACCCGAAAATTTAATAGATGATATTTAAAAAAAAAAATTTTCATTTCAAATCATAAACTGTTGAATTCATTTAAAAACCCTGAATTTTAGAAAAAACGAATTTTCAACATTATCGTTAAATCTTAAACCACTAAAATGAATTTTGAACAATAAAGTTAAAAATTAATTTTAGCAAAAAAAAAACGATTTAAAAAATCTAATTCTCAAAAAATAGTTAAATTTTCAAATGTTCAATGAAAACAAGATGAAGTATAAAAAAAATTAATAGTTGTATTTTTGACTGAAAGAGATAAATTTTCAACCAACAATAAAAATGTTTAATTGTCATTTTAAAAATTAATTTTGAACAAAAAAACTAATTTTGAAAAAAACACATTTTACAAAAAAGATCAATCTTTACATAATAAAATGAATATTTACGCAAGTAGTTTAACTCTCAATCGAGTCTTTGAATTTTTAATAAAAAAGGTGCATTCTCATCAATAAATGCAATAGTTAAATTTTTAAATAGAAAAATTATTTTTCAAACAAAAAATTTTTTAAAATAAAATATTTAAATCTTCAACGATGAAATGAATTTTTAAGAAAGTAATAAACTTTTGACGAGGTAGTTCAATTGTTGTCCAAAAAAGGTATCATCAAGAAAATGATTTTTTCAACGAAATAATTAAATTTCAACCTAACAAGATGAATTTTTAATCAAAAAAGATTTTTTTTAATATGATCTCCTAATATAATAGATCAATGAAAAAAAAAATTCAACCATATAGTAGAATTTTTAGTAAAAAATATTGCATACTTTTCGGTAATAACTTTGTTGACAAGAAGCTGCAGTAAAAAAATTCAAGTTTAAAAAACATTTTTAAAATAAATGTTTTTTTCAAGCATGCAAATGTTTTCATTAAGTATTTTTTTTTTAGAAATGGAATCATCAGTCATAATAATCTTATTCTTAAAATCATAGAAAAGCTAGTTTCTTAGAGTAAAAGTGGAAAAGGGGGAAGTTCCTGGAAAAGAGAAAGATTGATTCCTTTTTAAAAATGGGAAAAAGGGGAAGTGAGGAAAATAGGGGAAGAGGGGGAAGAGTTTGAAGTCTGGCAACTGTTTGATTATTTCTTTAGAAGAAATTCAAGGGCTGGTGCTGATTCGTGATAGAATCTGAAAGCCTATTATGTTTGAACAAACGACTCAATGTCCCTCTTATAATAGTGCAATCGTAGGATCATGCCAGACTTAGCATTCATGTTCAAAAGACGATAAATTGACTAACGAATGATAGAAGGCTCACGAACAGGAATTCCTAGTGCAAATCAAGATTGTAGCCATTCCTCTCTATTTTCAGATCGTGTATATCTAGTTATCATGAAAATTACTGACCAGGATAGGAGCAAAATTATTTTATTTTCAAAGCCTAAATCCAAATCAAGAAAGATGAATTTTCAACAATCTAGTTGCATTTTCGACTAAAAAAGATGATTTTAATAAAACATTTAATTTTTTAGCAATATTATTACATTTTTGCCAAACAGTAGAATTTATTGCCAAACACTAGAATTTATTGCCAAACATAAGAATTTATGGCCAAACTGTAGAATGCATTGCCAAACTGTAGAATATATTACCAAACAGTAGAATTTATTGTCAAAAAGTCGAGTTTAGAACAAACAAAGATGCATATTCAACCAAGAAGATTAATTTTCTAACAAAAAGCATGATTCCACAAAATACACAAATTTTCAATCAAATACTTGATTATCAATTAAGTAATTCAATTAAATAATTTTTCATTTTTAAAAACGCATTAGCTAAGCCTTGTAGCTAAAAATGACAGGTTTTAGAAATTAGTTTACTTTTAAACCGTTGAAGAAGAATTTGGATCAAAAAACTTAATCTTCAATCAAGAAACGATGAATTTTCAACAAACTAGTTGCATTTTCGACCAAAAAGATTACTTTTAATAAAATACTCTAATTTTCAAAAATTTAATTAAACTTTTTCAAACTAGTTGAATTTTTGCCAAACAGTAGAATTTTTTACCAAACAATAGACTATATTGCCAAAGAGTAGATTTTATTTCCAAAAGTAGAAATTATTGCCAGACAGTAGAATTTATTGCCAAAAGTAGAATTTTTTGCCAAACAGTAGAATTGATTGCCAAACTGTAGAATATATTGGCAAACAGTATATATAATAATATAATAGTATTTAATTTTTAATATAATAATAATAAGTATATATAATAATAGAATTCAAAACAAACAAAGAACCAAGAAGATTTTTTTTTAACAAAAAGAATTATTCCACAAAATACACAAAATTTCAATCAAAT
Source organism: Druon quercuslanigerum (assembly GCA_010014905.2). Lineage (NCBI taxonomy): Eukaryota > Metazoa > Arthropoda > Insecta > Hymenoptera > Cynipidae > Druon > Druon quercuslanigerum. Next base: position 8,371 of record JAAAKG020004078.1, on the reverse strand, counting down.
ACTTGATTTTCAGTTAGGTAATTCAATTAACTAATTTTCAATTTAAAAAAACGCATAATCAATGAGTTGAGATTAACAAAAACAGAAGAATTTTTAACAAAATAGTTAAGCCTTCTAGCTAAAAAATGAAATGTTTTAGAAATTAGTTTACTTTAAACCCGTCGAAAGAGAATTTTAGTCAAGAAACTTAATCTTCAATGAAGAAAGGATGAATTTTCAACAAACTAGTTGTATTTTTGACCCAAAAAGATTACTTTAATAAAATATTTAAATTTTCAAAAATTTTATTAAACTTTTTCAAACTAGTTGAATTTTTGCCAAACATTAGAATTTATTACCAAACAATAGAATATATTGCCAAAGAGTAGATTTTATTTCCAAAAGTAGACTATATTGCCAAACTAAAGAATTTATTGCCGAACAATAGAATTTATTACCAAACTGTAGAATATATGGCCAAACAGTAGACTATATTGCCAAACAGTAGAATTTATTTCCAAAAGTAGAATTTATTTCCAAACTGTAAAATATATTGCCAAACAGTAGAACTTATAGCCAAACAATGGCATTTATAACAAACAAAGATGCATATTCAACCAAGAAGAGCAATTGTCTAACAAAAAGGATGATTGCACAAAACGCACAAATTTTCAAATTAAATACTTGATTTTGAATTAGGTAATTCAATTAACTAATTTTTAATTTAAAAAAACGCATTATCAATTAGTTGAACTTAACAAAAAAGAAGAATTTTTAACAAAATAGTTAAGCCTTCTAGCTAAAAAATGAAATGTTTTAGAAATTATTTTGTCGACTAAAAAAGATTACTTTAATAAAATAGCTAAAATTTCAAAAATTCAATTCAACTTTTTCAAACTAGTTGCATTTTTGCCAAACAGTAGAATTTATAGCCAAAAGTAGAATATATTGCCAAACAGTAGAACTTATTGCCAAACTAAAGAATTTATTGCCGAACAATAGAATTTATTACCAAACTGTAGAATATATTGCCAAACAGTAGACTATATTGCCAAATAGTAGAATTTATTTCCAAAAGTAGAATTTATTGCCAAACTGTAAAATATATTGCCAAACAGTAGAATTTATAGCCAAAAGTAGAATATATTGCCAAACAGTAGAACTTATTGCCAAACTAAAGAATT
>JAAAKG020004067.1:7273-21583 GCA_010014905.2 Druon quercuslanigerum | reverse complement strand
TGCCATTAAGAGGCAATTTCAGCCTGGAAAGAAGGTTTTCCCAGCTCGGGTTTTATGAGTTCATAAACACGAGCGGGCATTTATTCCAGGTGAAATTCCTCTCAATGGTTCTCAAATTCTAGGGAGCATAGGCGGACTATATCAAGTAGTTTAATAGGATTTCTGCAGATTTAAAAAAGATGCATATGATTTGAAATATTTTAGTATAATTCAAAAAATCCCAAGGATTTTTCAAGATTTTAAAAAAGTATTAAAGTAATTTATAAAATTTCGAAAGATTTAAAACATTTTAGGATATTTTAAAGATTATAAGGAATTTTATATATACTTTTATAATTCGATTTAATTCCAAATGATTCGAAAGATTTTATGATAGTTTTAAAAATTCCAAGGAATTTTCAAGAACTTTAAAGGTTCAAGGGATTTTAAAAAAATCCAGAGGATTTGAAATTGTTTAGGGTATTTGTAAAGATTCCGGGGAATTTTAAAATTTATTCAAATAATTTGATGGATTTCAAAAGACTTTAAATATTTTTGTAAATTTTAAAAGATTCCAAGAACTTTTTAATTTTTTCAGTAGTTTAATAGGATTTCTACAGATTTACAATATTTTCTCGAATAAAAATTTTTAAGGAATTTTATGATTTTATAAAAGTATTAAAGTAATTCATAAAATTTCGGAAGATTTGAAACATTTTAGGGTATTTTAAAGTTTTGAAGGAATTTTCAATTTATTTTAGTTATTTAATGGTATTTTAACGAATTGAAATATTTTAGAGGCTTAAAAAAATCTAGGAAATTTTTAATTTATTTGAATAATTCAAAGGGAGTTTAAAGAATTCTAAATATTTTAGGGCATTTAAAAAGATTCCAAGGAATTTTGAATAAATTTCAATTATTTGAACGGGTTTCAAAGAATTTAAAAAATTTAATAATATTTTTTAAAACACTAAGATATTTTCAAGAACTTTAAAAAGGTTAAAAAGATTTTTAAAAAGTCCAAAGGGTTTAATATTTTTCTGGGTATTTTTAAAGATTCCGAGGCATTTTTAATTTATTCAAATAATTTTATGGATTTCAAAAGAACATTTAAAAAGATGACAAGAAATTTTTTATTTATTTCAGTTATTTAAGGGGATTTCAACGGACTAAAATATTTTAGAGAATTAAAAAAAAATAAGAAATTTTTAATTGATTTCAATAATTTAAAGGGATTTTGAAGAATTCTAAATATTTTAGGGCATTTTAAAAAATTCCAAGGAATTTGAAATAAATTTCAATAATTTGAACGGGTTTCAAATAATTTGATAAATTTAATGATATTTTTTTAAATTCCAAGATATTTTCAAGAATTTGGAAAAGTTTCAAGGGATTTAAAAAAATGCCAAAAGATTTGAAATGTTTTAGGGTATTTTATAAGATTCCGAGGCATTTTTAATTTATTTGAATAATTTGATTATTTCAAAGAACTTTGAATATTTTTGTATATTTTAAAAGATTCCAAGGAATTTTAATTCTTTTAATAGTTTAATAGGATTTCTATAGATTTAAAATATTTTCTCGAATAAAATAATCTAAGAAATTTTTAAGATTTTAAAGAAGTATTAAAGTAATTCATAAAATTTCGGAAGATTTAAAACCTTTCAGGGTATTTTAAACTTTCCAAGGAATTTTATATATACTTTTATAATTCGATTTAATTCCAAATGATTTCAAACATTTTTTTTATTTTTAAAAATTCCAAGGAATTTTCAAAAAATTTCAAAAGGTTCAAGGGATTTAAAAAAATTTCAAAGGATTTAAAATTGTTTAGAATATTTCTAAAGATTCCAAGGAATTTTTAATATATTTAAATAATTTGATGGATTTCAAAAACCTTGAAATATTGCATATTTAAAGATTTCGAGGAATTTTTAACATATATTTAAATAATGTGATGGATTTCAAAAGACTTGAAATATTTTTGTACATTTGAAAAGATTCCAAGGAATTTGTCAATTGATTTCAGTTGTTTAATGGAATTTTAACGTATTGAAATATTTTAGAGACTAAAAAAAATCTAAGAAATTTTTAATTGATTTCAATAATTTTAAGGGTCTTTAAAGCATTCGGAATATTTTAGGGTATTTTAAAAGATTCCAAGGAATTTTGAATAAATTTCAATAATTTAAACGGGTTTTAAGGAATTTGAAAAATTTAATGATATTTTTTTAAATTCCAAGATATTTTCAAGAACTTTGAAAAGGTTCAAGGGATTTAAAAAAATTCTAAAGGATTTGAAATTATTTATAATATTTTTAAAGATTCCAAGGAATTTTTAATATATTTAAATAATTTGATGGATTTCAAAAGCCTTGAAATATTTTTGTGCATTTAAAAAGATGACAAGAAATTTTTTATTTATTTCAGTTATTTAAGGGGATTTGAACGGAATGAAATATTTTAGAGAATTAACAAAATCTAAGAAATTTTTAATTGATTTCAATAATTTAAAGGGATTTTGAAAAATTCTAAATATTTTAAGGTATTTCAAAATATTTCAAGGAATTTTCAAGATTTAAAAAAGTATTAAAGTAGTTCATTATATTTTAAAAGATTTAAAAGATTTTAGGAGATTTTCAATATTATAAGGAATTTTAAATATACTTTTATAAGTCGATTAAATTCCAAATGATTCGAAACATTTTATGATATTTTTTTTTAAATCTTTGAAAAGGTTCAAGGAATTGAAAAAAATTCCAAAGGATTTGAAATGCTTTAGGGAATTTTTTAAAATTCCGAGGAATTTTTAATTTATTTAAATAATTTGATGGATTTCAAAAGACTTGAAATATTTTTGTACATTTAATAGGATTTCTACAGATTTAAAATATTTTCTCGAATAAAACAAATCTACGGAATTTTTAATTGATTTCAATCATTTGAAGGGATTTTGAAGAATTCTAAATATTTTTGGGTATTTTAAAAGATTCCAAGGAAATTTTAATCGTTTAAAAAAATTGAAGGGAGTCCAAAGAATTTGAAAAATTTTATGATATTTAGCAATGTTCTAAAGAATTTTCTAGAATTTTAAGGAAGTTCGATGGATTTCAAAATTTTGCAAAGGACTTGAAATATTTCGGGAATTAAAAAAACCCAGGAATGTTCAAGAACTTTAAAAAAGTATTAAAGTAATTCATAAAATTTCGAAAGATTTTAAACATTTTAGGGTATTTTGAAGATTGTAAGAAATTTTAAATATACTTTTATGATTCGATTTATTTCCAAATGTTTCAAGGGATTTAAAAAAGATGCAGATGAAATATTTTAGTTTGTTTTTAGAGATTCCAAGGAATTTTTAAGAAATTTCAATAATTGGAAGGGAGTTTAAAGAATTTGAAAGATTTTATATTCCAAAAATCGCAAGGAATTTTCAAGATTTAAAAAAAGTATTAAAGTAGTTTATAAAATTTCGATAGATTTGAAAAATTTTAGGATATTTTAAAGATTATAAGGAATTTTAAATATACTTTTATAATTCGATTTAATTCCAAATGATTCGAAACATTTTATGATATTTTTAAAAATTCCAAGGAATTTTCAAGAACTTTAAAAAGGTTCAAGAGATTTAAAAAAGATGCAGATCATTTGAAATATTTTATGGTATTTAAAAAGATTCCAAGGAATTTTTAAGAAATTTCAATCATTGGAAGGGAGTTCAAAAAATTTCGGAAGATTTGAAACCTTTTAGGGTATTTTAATGTTTCCAAGGAATTTTATATATACTTTTATAATTCGATTTAATTTCAAATTATTTCAACCATTTTTTCTATTTTTAAAAATTCCAAGGAATTTTCAAGAACTTTGAAAAGTTTCAAGAGATTTAAAAAAAATGCCAAACGATTAAAAATTTTTAGGCTATTTTTAGAGATTCCGAGAAATTTTTAATTTATTTAAATAATTTGATGGAGTTAAAAAGTCTTGAAATATTTTCTACATTATAAAAGATTTCAAGGAATTTTTAAAACTTTAAAAAAATTGAAGGGAGTCCAAAGAATTTGAAAAATTTTATGATATTTAGCAAAATTCCAAAGAATTTTCAAGAACTTCAAAAAGGTTCGAGGGATTTCAATAATTTGCAAAGGACTTGAAATAGTTTGGGGGATTAAAAAAATCCCAAGGAATTTAAAAAATTTTGAAAAAGTATTAAAGTAATTCATAAAATTTCGAAAGATTCGAAACATTTTAGGATATTTTAAAGATTATAAGTAATATTAAATATGCTTTTATTATTCGATTTAAATCCAAATGATTCGAAACTTTTTATGATATTTTTTAAAATTCTAAGATATTTTCAAGAGTTTTGAAAAGCTTAAAGGGATTTTAAAAATTCCGAAGGATTTTAAATGTTTTAGGCTATTTTTAAAGTTTCCAAGGAATTTTCATTTTATTTCAATAATTCGATGTATTTCAAAGGACGTTAAACATTTTTGTATATTTTAAAAGATTCCAAGGAACTTACAATTTATTTTAGTAGTTTAATAGGATTTCTACAGATTTAAAATATTTTCTCGAATAAAAAAAGGCTGAGGAATTTTTAATTGATTTCAATAATTGAAAGGGTTTTTATAGAATTTTAAATATTTTAGGGAATTTAAAAAGATTCAAAAGATATTTTAAAAGATTTGAATACTTTGAAGCGTTTTTAAGGAATTTGGAAAATTTAATGATATTTTTTAAAGTTTCAAAATATTTTCAAGAACTTTCGAAAAGGTTCAAGGGATTTAAAAAAGATGCATATGATTTGAAATATTTGAGGATATTTCAAAATATTCCAAGGAATTTTTAATAAATTTCAATCATTGGAAGGGAGTTCAAAAAATTTCGAAAGACTTGAAATATTTTAGTGTATTTTGAAGATGATAAGGAATTTTAAATATAATTTTATATTTCGATTTAATTCCAAATGATTCGAAACATTTTATGATATTTTTTTAAATTCCAAGGAATTTTCAAGAACTTTAAAAATGTTCAAGGGATTACAAAAAATTGTAAAGGGCTTGAAATATTTTAGGGTATTTTAAAAGGTTTCAAAGAATTTTCAAGAACTCTAAAAAGTTTTAAGGGATTTTATAAAATTTCAAAAAACTTGCAATGTTTTATGTTTTTTTTAAAGATTCCAAGAAATTTTGAATATTCTTCTAGAAATTGATGTAATTCCATATGATTTGAAAGATTTTAGAATATTAAAGTATTTTTCGGGGAATTTTTAAATCATTTAAAGGAATTTTTTTAAAGATTTTAATAATTTGAAGGGTTTACAAAGAATTTGGAAAATTTAATGGTATTTTGAAAAAATTCAAGAAATTTAAGCGTTTTAAGGGATTTCATAAAAGTTAAAAATATTTGAAATATTTGAGGGAATTTTAAAATAGTCCGAGGAATTCTTAATAGATTTCCGTAATATAAAGGGATATTAAAGAATTTGTAAGATTTTACTATATTTTGAAAAAGTTGAAAATGTTTAATGGAAATTTAAGAATTCCAAGGATTTTTAAATTGATTTAATTAATTCGAAGGGATTTTAAAGGATTTAAATTATTTTAGGGAATAAAAAAACCACAGGAATTTATAATTGTTTTCAATAATTTGAAGGGATTTCCAAGGATTTGAAGTATTTTATTTTATTTTAAAAGACTTCAAGAAATGTTGAATATATTTCTATAATTTTAAGTAATTAAAAAGGATCAAAAAGGATTAAAAAGGTTCAAGGGATTTAAAAAATTTCAAAGGATTTGATATATTTCAGCATATTCTAAAAGATTCCAAGGAAATTTGTAATATATTTTTATAATTTGAAGTAATTCCAAAGGATTACAAAAAAATTAAGCGTATTTTTAAAACTTCCAAATAATTTTTAATAATTTCAAAATATTTGAAAGAATTTCAAGAAATTATCGGATTTTAAATATTTTAGGAAATTTAAAAGATTCAGCGGAATTAAGAATTTGAAATTTTTTATATTTCTAAATTTCCAAGGAATTTTCAAGAAGTTTTTAAATTTGTAAGAGCTTTCAAATTTTTCAAGTAGTTTCAAACAACTTGGAAAAGGTTCAAGGGATTAAAAAAAATTCGAAAGGATTTGAAATATTTCAGGATATTTTGAAAGATTCCGAGGCTTTTTAAATGTATTTCTATAATTTGAAGTAATTTCAAAGAATTGGAAAGATTTTACGATATTTTCAAAAATTCCAAGGAAATTTTATAAACTTTTGAAAGTTTCAAAAGATTTCAAAAAAAAGTCAAAGGATTCGAAATATTAGAGGAATTTTTAATAGATTTGAGTAATTTGAAAAATTCCAAAGGATTTTAAAGATTTTTTGATATCGTAAAATTTTCAACAAATTTTTAGGAACTTTAAAAAGATTGAAGGGTGTTCAACAAATTTCAAAGGATTTTAAATTATTCAGGGTATTTAAAAAAATTCCAAGGATTTTTTAATTGTCTTTAAAAAAAAGAATTCACAATTTTTAAAACGTTTTAGGGAATATAATAAATAAATAATAAATATAATATAAATAATATTTTAATTGATTTAAATAATTCGAAGGGATTTCAAAGGATTTTAAACATTTTAGGATATTTTAAAAGATACCAAGAATTTAAAAATATTTTTCTATAATTTCAAGTTATTCCAAATGGTTTAAAAGATTTTATGTTTTTTTTTTTAAATTCCAAAGAATTTTCAAAAACTTAGAAATCCATCAAGGGATTAAAAAAAATTCGAAAGGATTCAAATATTTTAGGATATTTTAAAAGATTCCGAGGCTTTTTAAAAGTATTTCTATAATTTGAAGTCATTCCAAAGAATTGGAAAGATTTTACGATATTTTAAAAAATTCCAAGGAAATTTTATAAATTTTGAAATGTTTCAATAGATTTCGAAAAATGTCAAAGGATTCGAAATGTTTGAGGAATTTTTAATAGATTTGAGTAATTTGAAAAATTCCAAAGGATTTTAAAGATTTTTTGATATCGTAAAATTTTCAACAAATTTTTAGGAACTTTAAAAAGATTGAAGGGTGTTCAACAAATTTCAAAGGATTTTAAATTATTCAGGGTATTTAAAAAAATTCCAAGGATTTTTTAATTGTCTTTAAAAAAAAGAATTCACAATTTTTAAAACGTTTTAGGGAATATAATAAATAAATAATAAATATAATATAAATAATATTTTAATTGATTTAAATAATTCGAAGGGATTTCAAAGGATTTTAAACATTTTAGGATATTTTAAAAGATACCAAGAATTTAAAAATATTTTTCTATAATTTCAAGTTATTCCAAATGGTTTAAAAGATTTTATGATTTTTTTAAAAAATTCCAAAGATTTATCAAAAACTTAAAAAACCATCAAGGGATTAAAAAAAATTCGAAAGGATTTGAAATATTTTAGGATATTTTGAAAGATTCCGAGGCTTTTTAAATGTATTTCTATAATTTGAAGTAATTCCAAAGAATTGGAAAGATTTTACGATATTTTTAAAAATTCTAAGGAAATTTTATAAACTTTCAAAAGTTTCAAAAGATTTCAAAAAATGTCAAAGGATTCGAAATGTTTGAGGAATTTTTAATAGATTTGAGTAATTTGAAAAATTCCAAAAGATTTTAAAGATTTTCTGATATTTTTAAATTTTCAGAAAATTTTTAGGAACTTTAAAAAGTTTTAAGGGTTTTCAAGAAATTTCAAAGGATTTGAAATATTTTAGGATTATTTGAAAAACTTTCAAGGAATTTCAAAAGAGTTCACAAGTTTTAAAACATTTTAGGGAATATAATTTTTAATTAATAATAAATATGATATCAATAATATTTTATTTGATTTCAATCATTCGAAGGAACTTTGAAGGATTTTAAACATTTTAGGATATTTTAAAAGATACCAAGAATTTTAAAATATTTTTCTATAATTTCAAGTTATTCCAAATGATTTAAAAGATTTTATGATATTTTAAAAAATTCAAAAGAATTTTCAAAAACTTGGAAAAGGTTCATGGGATTAAAAAAATTCGAAAGCATTTGAAATATTTCAGGATATTTTGAAAGATTCCGAGGCTTTTAAAATGTATTGCTATAATTTAAAGTCATTTAAAAGAATTGGAAAGATTGTACTATATTTAAAAAAAATCCAAGGAAATTTGATAAACTTTCAAAAGTTTCAATAAATTTTAAAAAATGTTAAAAGTTTCGAAATATTTGACCAATTTTTAATAGATTTAGGTAATTTCAAAAATTCCAAAAGATTTGAAAGATTTTAGGATTATTTGAAAAACTTCCAAGGAATTTTCAAGATTTTAAAAACAAAATTTCAAGGAATTTTAAAGGAATTTAAAGGATTTGGAATATTTTAGGGAATTAAAAAAAAAATCGAAGGAATTTTTAATTGATTTTAATCATTTGAAGGAATTTCAAAAGATTTATAATAATTTCGTATATTTTAAAGTATTGTAAGGCATTAAAAAAATGAAGCAGTTTCCAAGGATTTTAATTATTTCAAGAGATTTAAAAGAATGCCATGCGGTTCTAAAAAATTCTTAGAATTTCGGAAGATATGGAACAATTTAATTTAATTTTAAGGAATTTTAATTTATCTGAACGTATTTTAATAATTTTTCCGGAATTTCAGGAAATATCAGATTTAACAGAATTTCATTAATTTTTTAAAATATTTTAATAAGTTTTAAAGAATTCCCGAATTCTCTTTAATTTGTTTTATTCTTTGGAATTCTCTTCATTTGTTAATTTCTCTGAGTTCTTCTAAATTCACTCAATCTCGCTCAATTAAATGTATTTTTTCAGTTTTCAAAAAAAATTATCCCAATTTTTTTTTAACTTACGATTGATTCTTAGACATTTTATTAAATTCTTCTAAATTCTTTTGCGTTTTCTAAACTTATTTCAAGTTTACTGACTTCAATTAATTTTTTTATATTTTTGAATTGTTTTCAATTCAATAGATTAAAAAAAAATTAACACTGAATTTTACGATTTTTGTATAATTGAAGCGAAGGCTTTTAAATTTAATTTTAATTGTTTTGAAGTTTTATGAATTTATACTGAAAAATAATAAATTTATTTATAAAATTGTTTTATTCTATTTATAAAAAAATTTATATTAAAAATGTTACAAAATTAGATTTTTGGTCTCTAAATAATAATGGGCAAAAAAAAATGAGTCAGGAAAAAATCAGGGAAAATGCAGGAAATTTAAAAAATGAATTTTTGCAGCCAATTTGATATTGTTTAAATAAAAAAAAAAAAACAATTTTTTATTTCAGATTCTCCAAGTTCAAAGTACACAATAAAGTATGATGAGTCCCCTGGCCGCGCCATTTCCAAATACGATTTGGGGGCCTTCCTCGTCGACTGCCTCGATCAACCAGAAAATTATCAAAAAGTTTGTGGTATTGCTACCACACCATAATTTTTTTCAGGGTAAAAAAATGGAAATAAATTATTAGCATAAGCCTCATTTTTATTAATTATTACAAATGTTTGTCTCAGGCAAGATTTTCTAAAAGAAAAAACAAATTGAGTAAAAAATAAGAATAAAAATCAATAAATCTAGTAAGAATTTGAAAGTTATTTATGGGAAATTTGTTATAAGTTTTTCAGCTGTAGGTGAGTCGAAATAGATGCTTTTTCAACAAAGAAAGGTAATTACAAATTTTTTTAAAATTAAAAAATATTTTTTTTAAACCAAACAGTTTCATTTTTAAACAAATAGACGAATTTTCAAGCCCAAAATATTAATTTTTTACAGAAGTTTTTAAAAACTATTGATTTTTAATCCAAAAAGACTTAACGAAAAATTGAATAGTTGATATTTCAATCAAAAGAAGATTTTTATCCTCAACCAAAAAAGATTAATTTTTAACCAAATAGTTTTATTTTTAACAAACAAAACTATAAAATTCTTACCAGAAAAACATGAATTTCAAACCAAACAAAGTTTTAATACCGGAATTGAATCTCTAAACAGGAAAGATTTTTCAATGAAGATAAAAAAAAAATTTAACCAAACATCTATATATTTATTTGTACATTTCTGTAATAATGTTTGAATTTTAAACTATAAAGATAAATTTTCAACCAAAAAGATGAATATTTTACAAAAGAGCTTAAATTTATAACCATTTAGTTTAATTTTAGATAAAAATCAACTATTTTCAACTAAAAAAGATAAGTTTTCAACCGAATAATTTAATTTTCAATTGAAAAAGATCAATTTTCAACCAAAACATTGATATTTAAGAAAATTAATTGTCAACCATGACAAAAAAAAAGAAGTTTCAAAAAAATAGTCTAATTTTCAAAGAAAGTGATGAATTTTTAACTAAAAAAGATCAATATTCAATCAATTTTCAATCGATATTTAAATAGTTCAATTTTCTGTTTAAAAAATTAATTATCGACCATTAAAAAAAAGAATTTTCAAAAAAATAGTTTAATTTTCAAAGAAAGTGATGAATTTTAAACTAAAAAAGATCAATTATAATTTAAATAGTTCAATTTTCTGTTTAAAAAATTAATCATCAACCACGAAAAAAAAGAATTTTCAAGAAAGCAGTTTAATTTTCAAACAAAGTGATGAATTTTGAACTAAAAAAGATCAATCTTCAATCAATTTTCAATCATAATTTAAATTGTTTAATTTTCTGTTAAAAAATTAATTATCAACCATTAAAAAAAATTTTGTAAACTATAGTTTAATTTTCAAAGAAAGTGATGAATTTTCAACTATAAAAGATCAATCTTCAATCAATTTTTAATCATAATTTCAAATACAGTTTAATTTTCTGTTTAAAAAATTAATTATCAGCAATTAAAAAAAAAAAGAATTTTCAAACAAATAGTTTAATTTTCAAAGAAAGTGATGACTTTTCAATTAAAAAAGATCAATCTTCAATCAATTTTCAATCATAATTTAAATAGTTCAATTTTCTGTTAAAAAATTATTTATCAACCATAAAAAAAAGTTTGTTCAAAAAAATAGTTTAATTTTCAACTAAAAAAGATCAAATATCAATTATAATTTAAATAGTTCAATTTTCTGTGAAAAAAATTAATCATCAACCACGAAAAAAAAAGAATTTTCAAAAAAATAGTTTCATTTTCAAAGAAAGTGATGAATTTTTAACCAAAAAATATCAATCTTCAATCAATTTTTAATCATAATTTAAATAGTTCAATTTTCTGTTATAAAATTAAATTATCAACCATGAAAAAAAAGAATTAAAAAAATATAGTTTAATTTTCAAAGAAAGTGATGAATTTTCAACTAAAAAAGATCAACTTTCAATCACTTTTTAATAATATTTTAAATACTTCAATTTTCTGTTTAAAAATTAATTATCAACCATAAAAAAAAGAATTTTCAAAAAAATAGTTTTATTTTCAACTAAAAAGGATCAATTATAAATTATAATTTAAATAGTTCAATTTTCTGTTAAAAACTCAATCATCAACCACGAAAAAAAATAATTTTCAAAAAAATAGTTTAATTTTCAAAGAAAGTGATGAATTTTCAACTAAAAAAGATCAACTTTCAATCACTTTTTAATAATATTTTAAATACTTCAATTTTCTGTTTAAAAATTAATTATCAACCATAAAAAAAAGAATTTTCAAAAAAATAGTTTTATTTTCAACTAAAAAGGATCAATTATAAATTATAATTTAAATAGTTCAATTTTCTGTTAAAAACTCAATCATCAACCACGAAAAAAAATAATTTTCAAAAAAATAGTTTCATTTTCAAAGAAAGTGATGAATTTTCAACTAAAAAAGATCAATTTTCAATCACATTTCAATCATAATTTAAATACTACAATTTTCTGATTAAAAATTAATTATCAACCATGAAAAAAAAGAATTAAAAAAAAATAGTTTAATTTTCAAAGAAAGTGATGAATTTTCGACTAAAAAAGATCAATCTTCAATCAATTTTCAATCATAATTTCAAATAGTTTAATTTTCTGTTAAAAAATTAATTATCAACCATGAAAAAATTTTTTTTAAACAATAGTTTAATTTTCAAAGAAAGTGATGACTTTTCAACTAAAAAAGATCAATTTTCAATCAATTTTCAATCATAATTTCAAATAGCTCAATTTTCTGTTTAGAAATTAATTATCAGCCATAAAAAAAAGAATTTTCAAAAAAATAGTTTCATTTTCAACTAAAAAGGATCAATTATAAATTATAATTTAAATAGTTCTATTTTCTGTTAAAAACTCAATCATCTACCACGAAAAAAAATAATTTTCAAAAAAATAGTTTCATTTTCAAAGAAAGTGATGAATTTTCGACTAAAAAAGATCAATCTTCAATCAATTTTCAATAATAATTTTAAATAGTTTAATTTTCTGTTTAAAACATTAATTATCAACCATTAGGAAAAAGAATTTTCAACTAAAAAGGATCAATCTTCAATCAATTTTCAATCATAATTTAAATTGTTTAATTTTCTGTTAAAAAAATTAATTATCAACCATGAAAAAATTTTTTTTAAACAATAGTTTGATTTTCAAAGAAAGTGATGACTTTTCAACTAAAAAAGATCAATCTTCAATCAATTTTCAATCATAATTTAAATAGTTAAATTTTCTGTTTAAAAATTAATTATCAACCATAAAAAGAGAATTAAAAAAAATAGTTGAATTTTTAATTAAAAAAGATCAATATCAATTATAATTTACATAGTTCAATTTTCTGTTCAAAAATTAATCATCAACCACGAAAAAAAATAATTTTCAAAAAAATAGTTTAAGTTTCAAAGAAAGTGATAAATTTTCAACTAAAAAAGATGAATCTTCAATCAATTTTCATTCATAATTTTATATAGTTCAATTTTCTGTTTAAAAAATTAATTATCAACCATGAAAAAAAAGAATTTTCAAGAAAGCAGTTTAATTTTAATTTTAATTTTACCGTTCTCTTTTGTTAAAGCTCTTTCGGCTTTAACGAACACATTCTCATCACGTATTTTGTGCCGTTTTTTCCAAAAATTTTAATGTTTCTTTAATGCTATTGTTTAGGATTAAAAAAAACTACACGGCCTGTCAACAAAAAAATAATTTGTCGATGGTTTTTGTAAACAACTTTTGTCTATTCATTTTTTTTCGAATGTTGTGTTTATCAAAAGAATTTTAATTCTTTAAATGCTGTTTTACGATTAAAACAAAAACTGAGAACGCTATAAAAAAATTATTAATAATTTGTAGGTGTTTTTTTAGTGAACAACTTATCCTTTGGAATCCTCAAATCTCTTGAAAATTCCTCAAAATTTTTAAAAACACAACAAAATGTTTAACAATTTTTAAATACCACAAAATCTTTGAAACCCTGAAAAATTCTTTCTTTTTGAAATCGATGAAAAAATGTTGTAGTTTTAAAATACTCTAAAATATGAAAAAATTCTTTAAAATATGTTAATGGAATTCAAAATCTTTTTATTTTCTTTTAAGATTCCTCGAATTCTTTGCAAGTACCATAAAATCTTTGAAATCTTTCAAAATTATTTTCATTTTGAAATCGATTGAAAAATTTTTTAGTTTGAAAATGCTCTAAAATATTTCAAATTCTTCGAAATCTTTTTATATCCCTTGAAATCTTCAAATCTCTTGAAAACTCTTCAAAACTTTTAAAAACACAACAAAATGTTAAGCAATTTTTAAATACCACAAAATCTTTGAAACCCTGAAAAATTCTTTTATTTTGAAATCGATTGAAAAATGTTGTCGTTTTATAAGTGGGTTTGATTCGGTTGGGCTTATTTGGATTAGTTTGGGTTTGTTGGTTCTTTTTAGTTGGTTTTGTTTGGTTGGTTTTGTTTAGTTTGTTTTGTTTCATTAGGGTTCGTTCGTTTGAATTGGTGAGCTTCCGTTGATTTGCTTGAGTTGACTGCTTCGGGTTGTTTGGTGTGGCTTGATGGATTTTTTGGTTTGTTTCATTTGGGTAGGCTTATTTGGGTTGGTTTGGGTTTGTTGGTTTATTTCAGTTGGTTTTGTTTGGTTGGTTAGGCTTAGTTTGTTTTGTTTCATTAGGGTTCGTTCGTTTGAATTGGTAAGCTTCTGTTTATTTGCTTGAGTTGACTGCTTTGGGTTGTTTGGAGTGGGTTGGTGAGTTTGATTTGTATGATTTGAGTGGGTTTATTTGGTTTGGTTTGTTTTAGTTGGTTTTGTTTGGTTGTTTTTGTTTAGTTTGTTTTGTTTCATTAGGGTTCGTTCGTTTGAATTGGTGAGCTTCCGTTGATTTGCTTGAGTTGAC
>JAAAKG020004056.1:0-21583 GCA_010014905.2 Druon quercuslanigerum | reverse complement strand
GGGAGAATTAGGGGGAATGGGGGGCCTTTACAGGGAAGTTCAGAGCTGCGAAAGGAAATCGAAGGATAAGATAATAAATAAGGAGGGGGAGATTCTAAGAGAAAGGTGGGGGGTAGAGAATGGACGGAGTCAAATGGTATGGTGACAGAGAATAAATAGGGAGAATATACGAATGTGAGTAAGATGGAGGTATCCGCGATAGACTACGTGATCATGAATATTCAAGGGTGCGAGAAGACAGAGAAATTCACAGTGGAAAGGAGGTCCGAATCAGACCATCAGCCATTTAGTTTGTGTATAATACGGGAGGATGGCGGAAGGTAAAGTGGGGAAAAAGGGTTGATTGAGGAAAAAAATGAAATAAACGAGAGAAGCGATAAAGAAGTATCGTAAGCAATTGAAAAAGTAAGCTTTTACTTCGAAGTCGGTGGAGGCGATATGAAAGAATCTAAAAGAGAAAGTGCAAGGGTGTGTGCAAATTAAGGTACTTAACAGAAAAAGAAAGGCATGCACAGTAGCAAATGTAAAAATATGAAAGAAAGATGAAGAGGAAGTACAGAAAGTGAAAAGAAGGAACTGCGAAAAAGAGAGTGCGTGGAAACGAGGAAGGAGTTTAGGTTGATGTGTAAGAAAAAAGCGCAGGAAAGAGATTTATCTGAGATGTGTTAAGACAGAAAAGTATGAGTAAAAAATAATTAAGAGCTTTAGGTAAAGTAGGCAAGGGGCTGAATGAAGAGGGGATAGAGACGCAGATAAGAAGGTTGAAAAGGTCTGAGGCAGCAGGGCGTTGATCGTACCACTGTATAAAAAGGGGGATAGCGAGAGGCAGGAAAATTATGGAAGGATTTCGCTAAAAAATATGCCGTACAAGGTATACACGACGGTATTGGCGGATAGGCTGCGGAAGGAATTCGAGGGGGAAAAATATTGCCGCAGACTCAGGTGGGCTTTAGGGTAGGAAGGAGCACTATCGACAATATTGAAGTCTTGCAGCACGTGTCGCTTCGAGAATTAATTTAGAAGGGTGCGAAAGGCTAAGCGTTTTTTGTGGTTCTAAAAAGCGCGGGCCCTTCGGAGAATAGAGAGAGGTTGTGGAAGGGGATGGAAGAGAGGGGAGTGGCAAGATCGAGAGAGTTAGGGAAGTATATGAAGCG
Organism: Druon quercuslanigerum; assembly: GCA_010014905.2. Taxonomy (NCBI): domain Eukaryota; kingdom Metazoa; phylum Arthropoda; class Insecta; order Hymenoptera; family Cynipidae; genus Druon; species Druon quercuslanigerum. The sequence continues at coordinate 20,429 of JAAAKG020004056.1, read as the reverse complement.
AAGAATGCTACAGTGAGAGTTTTCTGGATGGATAGGGGGTTGAGGTAACGGTTTCCGCTTAGGTAAACAACTTTTGCAATTTTAATCGCGGATATGGAACGTAAGCTAGCGGCCGGAGTGGTAGAGGGAGTAAGGGTAGGAGGCATCAGCATATGGTCATTCGCATATGCAGATAACATAGTCCTGCTAGCAAAGAGCAAGCAGTTTTCAAAGTAGATGATACTTTGATGATGATGGTTAAGAATATACCTGGGCAAGAATAGTTTAGATTTAAATGTGGAAAGTTCCAAGGTTATTGTGTTCAAGAAAGGAGGCGGGAGGCATAAGGGAGGGGTTGGAAGTGGAAGGGAAATGAGGCACATGAGGTTAAAAAGTTTTTGTACATGTTCTTCCTGTTTCGGAGGCAGGGGGTACCTGATGCTAGCATTGAAGAGATACAGTGAGAAGGGTAAATGTGGCGATGAGGCAGCTGCGGGGTCTGAGAAAGAGGTTCTTCGCAGATGATTTTGGAAGGAGAATAAAACTATTTATTTAGCTAATGATGAGTGCCTTATTTTATGAAGCGGAGGTGTGCGGATGGAAGTTAAGCCAACGGGTTAAATAGAATAGAGAAGAGATATCTAAAGTGGACCCTGGTGGACAATGTGATCTTGCATCCGACTCGAGTTAAACCACACCCAAATTAAAGAATTCGTATTGTACTGAAGATGTAAAAAATTTTAGATTTTTTCCTAAATATTGTAGAAAGTATTTCGAAAAAAAATAAAATCTAATAATGAAGAGAAGTCTGTTGCAAATACTGGGTAGCTTTCCAGCAAAATAATTTCAAAATATTGATAACAAAAGATGCAAGAATTTCGAAAGTTAATTTTGTCTTCAAAAACAGTGTGTTTTCTCAACTTCTGGCAACTAGATTTCAACTTTTCTCTACTGTGTTATGGTACTACACTTTCCGACCACTTTTTATGATATTTAGATAAAACTAGAAATTTGTTATTAAACCTCTTAGAAAATATGAATTTTTTGTTGGAGGTTGGTTTAACGCCCGTGGGATTTAAGATCCCCTTGTTCATGAAAATTAAAAAAAAAAAAAATTTATTTTCACCAAATAGAAGATTATTTATTATGTTTTCGTGAATTAATTTTAAAAATCATGCTTTACTTTTCATTCATATTCAAATCTATGACTCATTCCACTTTGCCAGAATTATTTTAGGATCTAATAATTAATATTTTTTCTTTATTAATATTAAAAAGTGATTGGGAAACTATTCTGAAATGTTAAATAAGTAAAATTGTTTTAATTTGAATAATTTTTGACACAAAAATAAAAATTTTGTTTACTACAAAGTTTAGAAAAGTGGTCTGGTCTCATTATGCATTCCATGCAAAAACATAGAGTGATGGGACAACTAGCGCTGCGCCGAAGATATAAGCCACTAAACATTATCAAGTAACTACTAATATTTGGTGGTTCAATTTTCAATAATTGAATCTAAAAAATTTCGTTCGTTATTATTTAAATTTTTCCTAATTTTAATTTAAAGAAACTTCAAAATATCTTCCTCATAAGAAATAATCTATAGAATTGATATAACCTCCTTTAGGCACTCAATGTCATACTTACTGAAGCTTATGCTCTTTTAAGAAAAAATATTTGCTTCTTCTTAACTCCGTTAAAACAATGAGAAAGAAGTGTTTCTGCAAAAAATAGTTGTGTAACAAAAACCTCGAAAGCATTTTTGTCGCTCTTCCTGAATGCAGATTGTGCAATTTGAGAAACCCGAAGGAAGAAATGTTGCAAAATTTACACGCAAAATAGTATTAATACAAATTTTAGATTTATCAATGTAAAATTTTATTATTACATTTTTAGCTAAAATAATAAATTTTCAACAAAAAAAATATATATTTTCAACAAAATAATTTAGTTTTTTATTAAAATGATGAATGTTTGAAAAAAAATAATTCTCAACAAAAAGCTGTTAATTTTGCTCCCACATAGAGCTACCTCTGTAATGGTCAAATTCTGGAAAATTTTGGAAATTATTTTATTTAAAAATGCCAAATATAATGTTCTCAGCAATTTTCCGAGTGTGTGGTGTGTGTGTGTGTGTGTGTGTGTGTGTTTGGCGGGCTGTGTTGACGTGTGGATGTGTGGATATCACACTTTTTTCGAAAATCATAACTTGAAAACTGTTAACATAAATTACCGGCAATATTACCAAAAATTTAAAGTAAAATGTGTAATTGCCGGAAATTTATAAATATGTTTAAAATTGAATCTTGGGTCATTTACAGTAATTAAACATTTTTAAATCTAAAATTACCATCAATGAACCAAAACTTCCTTAAAATTTCGGAAATGTATGGTAATTAATCATAAATTACGTGTGCAATTTCTATAAACATTAAATTTCACAAATTTCCGAAAATGCATAACAACGTTTAAAATTTAATTTTAGGTCATTGATGGTAATTTATCATATTTAAATGTAAAATTACTATAAATTACCGAAAATGTCCATCAATTTATGAAAATTTGTAGAAATTTTTAAATTAAATTTTGGGCAATTTATTTTGATTTACCAGAAATTACCTGTAATATTACCATAAATTACCAACAAATTCTAAAATTTCCGATAATTTATAAAAAGGATTAAAATTTAATTTCGCGTATTCCTAAATCAACGAAAATTTCATAAATTTCCAGAAATGTTTAAATATGTTTAAAATTTAATTTTAGGTAATTTAAGGTAATTTGCCATATTTGCCTGCAAAATTACTATAAATTACTAAAAATTTCCACAAATTTCTACAAACTCATAGACATTTTTAAATTTAATTTTAGGCAAATCATCTTAACGTATCAATAATTACATGTAACATTACGATAAATTACCAAAAAATTTATAAATTTTTCGAAATTAAAAAATAGTTTTGAAATTGAATTTTGGGTAATTTACAGTAATTTACAATTACCACAAATGACCAAAACTTCTCTAATTTTTCGGAAATGTATGGACATGTTTTAATTAAATTTTAGGCAAATTATGGTATGTAATCATAAATTACGTGTAAAATTTCTATAAATTACCCTACATTTCAAAAATTCTCGAAAATGCATAAAAATGTTTAAAATTGAATTTTAAGTCATTTATGGTAATTTACCATACTTACCTGCAAATTACTATAAATTACCGAAAATTTTCAATAATTTATGAAAATGTATAAACATTTTTTAATTAAATTTTGGTCAATTTATCTTAATTTATCATAAATTACCTGTAATATTATCATAAATCTATAACAAATTCATAAATTTCTGGAAATTTATAAAAAGGTTCAAAATTTAATCTGGTGTATTCCTAAATCACCGAAAATTTCATAAATTTCCAGAAATGTATAAATATATTTCAATTGACTTTTAAGTATTTTAAGGTAATTTGTCATATTTGCCTGTAAAATTACTACTAATTACCGAAAATTTCCACAAGTTTCTATAAATTCATAGATATTTCTAAATTTAATTTATAAAAATGCTAAATATTAAATTTTGTCTAATTTACAGTAATTTACATATATTTACCTGTAAAATTATTATAAATGACCAAAAAATTCCATAAATTGCCGGAAGTTTAGAAAAATGTTGAAATTGAATTCTGGGCAATTTATCTTAAGTTACTAAAAATTACCTGTAATATTATCAGAAATTACCATAAAATTCGAAAATTGCCGGTAATTTATAATAAGGTTTAAAATTTAATTTGGTTATTTACGTTAATTTATCATACTTAACTATGAAATTACCCTAAGTCACCGAAAATTTTAGAAATTTCCGGAAATGTATAAATATGTTTCAAATTGAATTTTAGGTAATTTCAGGTAAATTACCATATTTGTCCGTATAATTACCATAACTTTCCAAAAATTTCCACAAATATCTGCAAATTCATAGAGATTTTTAAATTTAATTTTAGGCAAATAATCTTAATTTACCATAAATTATCTGTAATATTACGATAAATTGCCAAACACTTCACAAATTTCCGGAAATTTCTGAATAGGTTTGAAATTTAATTTTAGGCAATTTACGGTAAGTTACCACATGAACTTGCAAAATTTCCATAAATTTGTGAAAATTTATAAATTTTTTTAAAGCTGAATTTTAGGTACGTTAATTTATGGTAAGTCAACAATACCTACCTGTAACATTACCACAAATTACCAAAAAATGTATAAATTTCCGGAAATTTATAAAATTGTTTAAAATTAAATTTTGTCTAATTTACAGTTATTTACATATATTTACCTATGAAATTATTATAAATGACCGAAAATTTCCATGAATTTCCGGCAATTTAGAGAAACTTTGAAATTGTATTCTGGGCAATTTATCTTAAGTTACTAAAAATTACCTGGAATATTTCCATTAATAACATAAAAATTCATAAACTTCTGCAAATTTTATAAAAATGTTTAAAATATAATGTGCGGTATAATATAATATAATTCATAACAATTTTCCATATGCAACTGTGAAATTACCGTGAACGACCGGGAATTTCAGAGAATTGATAGACATTTTGAAATTTCTTTTTGGGTAATTTATCTGAATTTACCATAAATGACCTTTAATATTACCATAAATTACCAAACAAATTTATTTACCATTCTTAACTGTGAAATTATCATAAATAACAGAAAATGTCTACACATTCCTAGACTTTTATAAACATTGTTTAAAATTAAGTTTTGGCTAATTTCTGTTAATTTACATATATTTACCTGAAAAATTACTATAAATGTTCACAAATTTTTAGAAATTCTCGGAAATTTAGAAATTTTTAAATTGGATTTCGGGCAATTTATCTTTAGTTACCACAAACTACCTGCGATATTATCATAAATTATCAGAAAATTCATTAATTGCAGGAAATTTATAAATAGGTTTAAAATTGAATTTTGGGTAATTTAAGGTAAGTTACCCAAATCAAAATTATTTTAAGGGATAAATAATTTTGAATAAAAAAAATTTTCGAATGCATACTTCTTTTGAACATTTTTCTTATTCCTGTATTTAAGGTTACACAAATGCATAATTTTTGTAAGATCCTTAGAAAAATTTTATAACGAATTTAAATGATTTCAGATGTGTCGAAAGAGTAGAATTTTTTATTCTTTAATATTTTCTGAAATTTTAGGTTAAAATCGAGTCAGTTTTTAACTGACCCCAACTAATTCTAACATTTTAAGAAATCTATCAAAATGATGAAAATTGCCCTTAAATCATCCAGGTATTTGGTCATTTATAGAAATATTCAGTAACGTTTTGATAAATTTTTCAATTTATTTTAAATATGAATTTTTTCACAAAAAAGTAATTTAAATTTTTTCTAGATAAATGTACATTTTCAATCTAACCATTTTAGAAAATTTTTTAATCTTTCAAAATCTCTTCCAATATTCTCTTAAAACTCATGTTTCAAATGGAGAAATTAGTCCCAATTTTCTTATTAATTTAAATTAAATTCTATCTTCGTAAACACTTTCCAAAGCTTTTAAAGCTTTACTTCCAGATATTCAAAAATAAACATTTTTAAAACTCTTTAAAAATGTTATCAACGTTCAATTCAATTTTTTTAAAAACTTTTAACAGTCTCTCAAGTTTCCTCAAAGTTTATTCACCAAAATAAGAAAGAAAAATTAGGTTTCAAATTTCAATGCGGCTTTCCACGTAGACTTTACCAACTGGTAAAAGAGGCGAAGGTCCCTTAAGTAATGCTTTTCATTTCATCAGATTGCTCTAGCTTAAATCAATTTTGTTTTTCCTTCTACTCCGTTTAGTCTCCAAACACAGAAAATTTCGGTGAAAATATTCCATATTTTTCAGTCAACGTTTACGGATTCCGTATGTCGAAAATGAAGATCCTGGTTCAGAATGTCCTTCTTACACTCACAGTTCTGCTTAATTGTGTTGGTAAGTTTACTTAATACAATACAAAATTAAAATACTATATCTTTTAATTTCATTATTTCAAAATTTACCATTTTTTAATTGCCTATTATTACTTGTTCAATTTCAAACACTACGAGTATGAAATTATGCAGACTTCATTGCATCGCAATGGAAATTATGTAGTCATCATTCTACATTCGAAGTAGCAGAATATTTCGGGGACAATTTTTTGCCCCACAAATGTAATTTCTGTAATCTGTCAAAGAACTTTTTTTAGGCGTGAAAAATTTTCTTTTAACTTATTTTTGTATCTGAAATTGCTTTCGCGGACGTGTAGAAAATTCAATTGTAAAAAAAGAAATTCTCTTTACCACATAAATTATTTAGCCACCATAAAACTTACAAGATATTTTGCTTATCAAAGTGGAAACTTAAACTAAATTAAAAAAATATACAATTGTCTTTTTTTTCTTGAGAAAATTAACTTTTAATTTTCGCAATCATTAATTTGAAACCGTTTTAAATTTTTCGGACGATTACGAAAACAAAGCAATGAAATTATTAGAATCAGGAAAAATAAAGCAACACATTTAATTATGCTTAATTTCTATAAAAAATCTTTTTTGTAAATCTGAAACATAGGTTTTTTATAATTTCCAATAAAAAGAACAACACATGTTGTGCCCGAGAGATTTTGTCACTCCTTTTGAAGAACCCTATCTCATTTGAAACAGATTTCGTTTATTAATTTTTTCAAATTAAAGTTTACTTTTATAATTAAAAGATTTTTTCTTCCATTTTTTGTTTAAAGTCTATTATTTAGATGAGAATAAAATCATTAGGTTGAAAATTGATGTGCCTTGTTACAAATTTGTCTTTATTATTAGAAAATTCAACTCCGTGCTTAAAAATGTAACTGCTTTCTTCAAAATTCATTTTATTTTATTTGGTTAAAAATTTATAATTTTAATTAAGAATTTACCTCGCTGGTTGAAAATGCTGGTTGAATTTCCTGAATTCAGAGAATTCCCTGAATGTCCAGGATTTCAAAAAATGCAAAGAGCATTACATAATGTACAGCTTGTGCAAAAAGTCTGAAAACACCTAAATAACTATCTAGATAAAGTATTATTCAAATAGGGCAAGGTCATTCTTGATGTAGCTTTCAACGAGAAATCGAATGCAGATCTGCAATTTGACCTTGAACTTGTCCTCCAAGTTAATTTCAAAGTCAACTTCGTGTTTTAAAATGGGAACCACTATTTTGAAATCGGCAATCGAAAGAGCGAAAAATTTCACGTTCAAATATGTACACAGATCATAGGTCAGATGTGACTTTGTAGGTCTGCTGAAGGTCATAAAAATTTAAGCAAGGTCGGGCTTGGGTTAGTGGGACGGCTCCGTATTTTCTCTGGTCACGGTTGTTCTTGGAGTAACTTTTAACGAGAAATCCAAAGTTAACCTTGAGTTTGACCTTGAACTTCTTCTTAAAGACCATTTCAAGGTCAACTTTGTGTTTTAAAATGGGAGAACTTGACCTGAGGAAATACAGGGCCATCTCGTTAAACTAAGCCGGACCTTCGTTAGGTTTGAATTAATTGAATTCAATCGAATTCAATCGAAGAATGGAATTTTGGTTCTGCGTATTTCAGAGTAAGGTTTCTATTGATATTTTAGGTATATTTTAGAACACATCAAAAACACCTAGCTTAACTCGCTTTTATCCTGTTATAAAAAATATTTTCTATTCTTTTTTTCAAAGCATCGTTTTCCTGCATCAATTTTCCAGTCAATCAATAAAAAAGGTACTTTTTGAGTCTTGGATGTCAATATGATATTCCTATGTATTTTTACCCGCTGAATCTAATTATTTAACCCGTTCAACCATCCTTCCCTTGAGTGAAGTTATAAATCAAGGTATACTTCATTAGTATTCTCTTAAACCCCTCTCATGCCTCAGTATGCTTATAGTCCAACATCTTTTTTGCAATATTTATGAAAATGAATTCTTTCGTGGTAGTTAAACAATTTTTGAACAAAAAACCACTACTATTACTACCACCACTACTCCTTCTTAGTATTAAAAACGATAAAAGATCTTCCATTTTTTCTGGAATTTAAAATCCCGCTACCTTAAAGAAAAATGAGGATGGCGACACTGCTTCTAAGGAAGATGTGTGGAATGACCCACCCTCAAATTATCTGAGATAACGAAACCAGCAACGATGCGCTGCCATGTAGGTGGACGGTAGGGTGTGAGGATAAAGCCGAAGAGTGTGTCCGACGACGAGTTGACGTTGTCCTCGTCAAAATCGGAAAGTCTCCGTGCTTAGTCCTAGGGTGGTATGGTGGTTATCAGCCCTAGGCCTGGAGACTCACCCGAAATTAGAACGGGATCCTTACCGTGTAGTTTATGATACACCAGCACTGCTTTGGGAATATGGTGTTTCTAGGAAACTTTTTTTGATTGTCCACAATAATCTGCTCTGCTTGCAGATTAATATTAAAACATCATAGTGAGCTTGCTGCGAAAATGAAGCTTGTTACACCAACTGTTGAGCGGCAACCCAAGGGCATAGACGGTTTTTATTTTTGTTTAACTGACACAGAAAGAATTCAACTCCAGTAATTTGCAGAAAATCAGTTTGCAATCGTGTGCAGCGTAACCAAGGCTTCCATGTCTAAGATTAGAAAGGAACAATATGTTGCAAGGATTTAATCAGAGAACCAGGGCTACTGAAAGTTGTGGCTGAATCGCTAGCTTCAAAACTGAAATAAAAGAAATATGCTATCTAAAGGAACAAAGGTTTCAATTTATCGGAATAGTAATAAGTCATCCCAAAAATACTTTACAGAAGAAGACGATATGGTAATCTATAACAATTTTCATGGTCTTACGAATGAATTAATAAAAGGATACATACAAATCTCTAAGCAGGAGATTATTTATAGATTTTTCAAAATAATGCCTTAAAGCGGTATTATTACACAATACAAATAAATATGCTTCGATACCTATAGCACACTCGGTAACGCTCAAGGAAGAATATGCAAACATACAAACGATTTTGGGTAAGATTTAATACGGAGAACACAAATGGCCGATTTGCGGCGATCTCAAGATCTTGATAATGCTTCTAGCTCAGCAATCTGGTTTCACGAAATTACAATGCTTTCTTTGCTTTTGGGATAGCAGGGATTGCAAGAATCATTACGTTAAGGAAGATTGGCCAGCTAGAAAACGTAGAGAAACTGGATCAAAAAAATTTATAAACAAACCTTTGGTTGAGCCGGCTAAAATTCTACTTCCTCCATTGCACATCAATTTAGGTTTAATGACACATTTCGTAAAAGCTTTGGATTAGGGAAGAAAATGTTTTGCTTATTTATTCAAGCCATTCCCAGCTTTATCGAGCACAAAATTAAAAAAAAGAATCTTTGATGGATCACAAATCCGTAAGATGATGAGAGATAAAACGTTCATTGTTACAATGAATGTCAAGGAACGAGATGCATGGCTGAGGTTCAAGAATATGGTTGAGAATTTAATAGGCAATCACAAGACTGACAACTACAAGGAATTGGTGTCCAAATTGCTCGAAAACTACAAAAAAAAAGGTTTCTTAATTCCCATCTGGAAGCCTTCCCAGACAATCTTGTAGATTACAGTGAGGCACAAGGAGGACGCTTTTATCAAGATACCACGGAAATGAAAAGACATTACCAAGGTAGATGGAATAGTAATATGATGGCAGACTTTTGTCGGATGCTTAAAAGGGAGAGTATTCACAGTGGCAAGAAGCGAAGACGAAACCCATTGCTCAGATCTTTCGAAGACAAAAGAGTTCGAAAGAATAACTAAATTGTTATCATAGCTTTACTGACGCTAATACTAATAGAAGAAATTAAGAATAAAAAAGTAAAGGGGTTTTTCGGTTACGAAATTGTTCTATTATTCCAAAAAATATTTTTATTCTGAGTGAGGTTACGGGGTTTTAAGTTTATGGGGTCCTAATGATACGAGGTAAAGGGCTTATAAAGCCATGAGGTTATAGGGTTACCAGGTTAAGGAGAGAAGGATGAAAATAGTACAGGGTACATAGGAATATCATATTGGCATATAAGACTCAGAAAATAAACTTTTTTGTGGTCCTCTGTTATCATTAATATAAGCGTAGCCTGATACTATCAATGCTTTCCGATATTCATAATAAAGTTGTGCTAATGCGCCATAGTTACTATCATTGCCTGATCATATCGAACAAAGAAGGGGATGCTCCAATAGGATGGATAGAAAAAAGGGGTTGGGATATACTAAACAGAAATGCTGTGGGGCACAAAATTAGAGAATATATGTTTGTTAGAAGGAAATTGGCTTCAGTAATAAATTAAATCATTAAAGATGATAAAAGCTGAGGAAAAGTGAAAAAGATGGAAATGAGGGAAAGGGTGGAATCAGACCATCAATCCATTAATATAGACCTGGAAGGACAGATAAATAGAGCTAAGTCGGACATGGGTAAAAGGATATTTAAAAAGAATATATAGACAGAAGAGTTAGAGGAAAAGGTTAAAGATAATCTAGAAGAAGTTGTATGTCGGGCAATGGGGATAGAATAAAAGTGCAAGGAACTCGGCATGATGATAAAGGAACTTCGTAAAAAAGAAAGGGAGAGGTTAAAAGATTATAGGGAAAGTGGAGAAGAGGAAAATTTGGTATGAAATAGTACGTGCAGGGTAGGAAACGGTTCATGGAGTTATGCAAGAGAAAAGAGGAAAAGAAACAAAGAGAGTTTGAGGAAGAAATAGGGAACATAAAATCAGAGACAGAGGTACGGAACTAACCAGTGTTGCGAGATGGCTGACAGGCTTTCTTCCCATAACTAGTTCTATTTCCCACTAAAAATATCCTACTACATAATAAAAAATTTTTTAAATTATTAAATTAAATTAATCAGTTAATTAATTGTGTTTCCTTAAGATTAAAAGCATAAATTTTAGATGATGAAACTAATAATCACTACAAAAACAAAACGATATCTTAACCTGGCATATTGAAATATTGTAATTTATAATTACTTGTCAGCGATAGAAATAGATGGCTTCTGTATTCAAAACTTCATTGACTTGAGCGAAAAACGAAGAAGCGCTGAAGGGAATGATAAGAAGGCTAAAAAAGTATTTGGAGGGTAAGAAGCTAATTTCAAATATGGAAAAGTCTAATATCTTAAGACTCAGAAAAGGAGTTGGGAAGGAAAAGGATTATGCATAGAAATGGAAGAGAAAAAACGTAGATAAAGTAAAGGAATTTGCGTACCTGGGTTTCTATTTTAAGAAAAATGGAAGTGAGGGCGGAAGTATGGGGAATTTGTAAAAAAGTGTTCAAGGATCATTTTAGAAAAAGAGTAAGGATGTAAAGTGTAATCACTAATGCTGTAGATATATTAGTATGGACAGATTATGAAGGGTGGAGAGAGTGCACAAGAAATATTTGAGGTGGTCTTAGGGGTTGGGAAAATGCTTTCCAGGATACTTAGTCAGGGAAGAAGTGGATAGATTAGAAGTGAGGGTGCGCGGCATGAGAAATAGGCATTAGCGAGTCAAACATTTTTTACAAAACTTAAGTAAATTGCGAGCGGAATATGTGGAACAGAGAGGAGCGTAGAGGCAAAAAAGAAATGGCACGGATTTGTGTAATCGGTACCCTTCCTCGAAAATGGCTAAAATAATAAAGTGTAAGGGCAAGTTGGAGGATAAGAAAGATAAAGAAAATTTATTAAAGTAGAACTGTTTAGAAATTATGTAATCAATTTTGCGCCGAAAGGCTAAGTTTAATAAATACATTTAAGCCAAAAACATTTTCATAGAACTGCGCGTCCCAAAAAACATAAACCTCACACAGAAAAATGGAGTAAATTTTTCATTTTTTAAATTAAAAATAACAACAAAGAATGATATATGTGATATTACTTAGCTTTATTGAATTGTAAAGAGATCTGAATACAATCTTTTGATGAATACAAATCTTTATTTTTTTCAGAATTGTATGCTTCCGGAGATGATCCATTTTTGCCATATTATGATCATGCCTCTCCCCAAAATAGTTACCAATATCCTTATCTAGCTACTGGCGAAGATCGCAATGATACGAATCATCAACATCATAACTTAAGTGGCCTAAATAACGGATTCCTCCAACACAATCCATCCTGGCCCTATGGTGGCCAGTATGTTCATAAATATCTTACCTTGCATGAACACCAAGCTACTGAGGAATATCATAACCCACCTCCAGAGGCAAATCCTAACCAATATCGTAGCCTACATATTCACCGAAGTACTGCGGACTATCATCACCCAGTTGCTGAGGAACCACATAACTTAATTGGCTCACATAATCCCTTTTTGCACCACGGTGGCCTATCATCTCATCAACTTAGTAACCAAGATCCTAATCCCACCATACCACATACCCCATTCCAGCCGCCTTACCCAAAACCCCTACATAACTTATTTCTCCCAAATTACTCATCCATTCCAGGTGACCCTCCACCTTCTTCTACTATCGATTATTTAAACAGAGTAATTGGGATTTGGCGAAATGATCTTGGTAAAGTGTACCATGTTCAACTTCTAGGTTTAAATGTTTATCCAGACAAGGACTTTAAAGCGCATAACATGTACATAACCCGTGCTATATTCGAGGAAGACTTTGATATCATCGTTTACGTAAATGAAAACAAGGAAGTCATAGGAGCTACGCTTCCACCGGACAGAGCAGGTACAAATAAGTGTGACCTAAGAATTTTGGTGTACGTGAAATCTGAAGGATAAATTAAAACTTTAAATGCAATAAGGGGAAAATCGCGCTAAAAAGAATTTTCAAAACTTCTCATGAGATCTAAATTTTAAAGTTAAAAACTTTAAAATCTCAAAAATATGATCTTATGGAGAATGACAAGAGAAACCGTTTTTCTACTTGAATTTTTTTCCATCTAAACATTTTGAATAATAAAATGAAAAAACATTAAATAATTTTTTTCCAAATGCTGCTTCTTTAATTTTTGTGAGTTCTATATTTTTTTTATACAAATTTCCTCTTTTGCTTTGTAGATTGACCCACATCGTTTATACTTCAATAGTATAATTCACAAAGTTCTTAGTGGGCTCTAAACAGAAATTGCTAGGGATACTTTTAAATCATCCAACAATTTACTAATTCTTTTGCAACTCAGACTATTTCGAATATTTAAAAATAATTGCTTTAATGCCCTTATGAAATACAAAATTAAAGTAATTATCTGGCTTCTCTTATCACGTTCTCTTGAACTCACTTCAATTATTTTTTTTTAATCTGCGCACAATACCAAAAATAGTGCGGAATTCCATAGACTTCTCGTCGTTAGTTTTTTATATTACGTTAAGTGCACTACCCAGACGTACACACGGCCAATTTTAAAATTAAACTTTAATAGAAAATTTGTTAGAAATTACATGTCAGAGGTACAGTATATACCCTTGATATATAATTTCTAGAGCTAACCCACAAAGGTAGGAATTTATTTAGCAGTTTCACGTCTGACCCAAAAACGAATTACAAAACAAAAGAAAACCCTGTGTACTTACAATTTTTTACTAAATTTCTGATGTTGACTCGAGAGGCGCCTCAGAACCGTGGACGGCTACAGTTGAGACTGAATTAATTAGATAAGAGATTCTCCTCGGTGCGAGAATCTTTTTCGACTACCTAGTGTTTAATTTATTTATCACAATCGCTAGGTCAGATTTTGTTAGTGGGTTGGGCGAATTATTTTAGTAAGAATTTCGAAAGTAGAGTGACCACAGAATCTTCATTTGAAAATTAAGCCAAATTGCAGATTGGTAAAAATTTTTCTTTGTGTAATGGTCGATCTGTACCGATAAAGGAATATTAAGAATTTTATGACTTTGAGGACATTCGTCTTTATTTGTTAATAATTTTTCTGCGAGCTGTGATGGAATTGGTTTAATTAAAAAATCTTTTTGGCATTTTAAGATTCCTCATTCTGGTCAAATATGAATCTATCTTTTGTCAGACAGGTGCGAGAAAATTTGTTTAATTCCGAAATACTATGGGATAATTTAAAATTCTTATACAGCTTTGAACATTTTGTAGAGGCATATGTTTTGCAGTGGAAATCTTAGGAGAACTCTTCGAGGAACTCTTATTAGTCTGGGAAGTCTTTTACCATGTGTGGAGCATTTACGCCACAAAGCATTCATACATTTAGACGTTCTTGATGCACACGCTGGTTCAGACGAGTCGAGTTGATGACCTACTCCTTCCGAAAATCGCTGAGCTTAGCCGAGTCTGATTTCTCCTCGAGAATGCCAATCTCGAGATGTTTGGGAAACGTGGGCACTCCCAGTAATCTTAAATAAATCTTTGCACTCTCGGTGCGAATTCGATTAAAACTGCCACATTAATAATTTTAAGATTTCTACATTTCTCAAAAAGTAGCCCCTCGGGAATTCCTTGCGACCGAGATGTGCACATTCAAATTTTTCTGCATTTTTATTTCTTAAGATTCTGTTTCAGATTTAGATTTAAGAACTCAAGTTAGTGTGAGTGGGCAAATCGTACCCTGGTATAATGTATGCCAAGGCAGCATATATGTAATTTTTCTTTGCGGCCAGCGTGGTTCATACTTCTCTTTCTCTTTCCTCATTTCTCTGTCATTTCTTATCAGCAATGATTTTCAAATAAAGTTTCCTTCAAATTTTCTTTAATTGTTTCAAAATTAAGTTGCTCCAGAAACATTATTTTTTTGTAGGCAAACACGTAACGAAATAACAGACTGTCCTGAATTTCAGCAGAAAGTATCAAAATCTCTCAAGCCTAACCTAGTTTCTGATCATTTTATGATTAGCAGAGAACAATTTTATCTATGTTCAGTTTTGGTTAATAAATCATCCTTCTTTATTCATCAATATACATAAATCGTCTTGTGTGCAAATCTTAAACGGTTTCGCACAAAAACGCAGCAAGAATTTGATATCTTCGCCATTTTAATAGAAACATTTTGCAATGCGGTCCATGAGATTCTCTCAACAACAGAAGCCTAATTTAAGATTATTATTTATTTTTATCCCCGACAAGCTGTATATTTTCTGGTAAATTTATTATTGCACGCTATTTTCCCATACTATTTTAACATCAGAATTGGGTTATCACGAAGAGCTTGAGCAATTATTTTTCGCGTTTTCGATTGCTCGTCTTGCTGTTGCATCCCAGGTCGTCAATTTTTAAAGAAATAATTGACTATGAGGAGAATAGTCTATAATGTTGTTAAATTTTAGACACTACACTGAGAAATTGTTACCTTCCTTATTTCTTTTTTCAATAATATTTAGCCATTCAGTTTTTAACGATTGTATCATTTTTTTGCTTTAATGAAGAATTATGGAGTTTTTAATTTCAATGTGGATTTTCTTGCTTTATATAATCGCAATTTTTTTTCCAGATGGTCTTAAGATGTACCTATATAGATTATACATTACTTGTTATGGAGAAATTTTTTCGGTGAAGCTTAGTTATTCTAAAAAAGATGTGTTATCATTGAAACATAGAAATGGTCAACATACGCCTTCAGAAGATCCTGCATATCGTCAGAAACATGGCATTATAGATGCGTTGTACTCTATTTGCGGAATTCACTTTTACGTTACCATACAAACCAAGCCAAATTTCTATATTTGGAGAGGTTATCTTGACCCAGATCAGCATTCAGAGGACTTAACTCAAACCCCTCAGCCTAAGTTGAAGAAGGGGAACCGCTCTACACTAAAACTTGTATGAAACATGTTTAAACATTTTTATGTAAGTTTTTAGAATCTGCTAATTGCCAATAAACAGTAATAATTAGATAAATTTTATTGCAAACAGCTATTTATTATCGCAATCATTAATATGAGTAGTTTGAGATTATAAAATGCACGAATAAAATAAGTATTTAGTTTTACAAACGTACAATTTTATCATTTTTTAATGGTCTAAAATGTTATAGTTGTGCACACTTTGCTTTGTCAGAATTCAAAACTGTATTCTGTAATTAATAAATGTGCAATTTAAAACATCCTTAATTTTTTAAGCAAAAGTTTTCGTTTTCCATAGCATAATATTTTTATGGTATTGAAAATAAATTTCAATATGCTTTTAAAACTTTTACAAATGAAACCATTCTGTTTACTTCTTTAATATAAATATTTTTTTGTTTGTTTAAAAATTTAACTATTTTGTTGGGAATTTCCACTTTTTCGACAATTAAGCTCTTTTTGTAGTGATGTACTGATGTGAAGTTTTATTATACAAAGTTCTGATTTTTCGTTCTTTTTCAAAATTTTAGTCAAAGAAAATAAATTTTGAAAATCAACATTATTTTAAAAACTTTAACAATTTAACTTGAATTTTTAAGATTCTCCCGTCTACAATTTGCTAAAAACTTTTTTTCGGTAATTTGGTCGTTCGAAATTAAGGCCTGGTATCTCACTCGGAACTGCGAAAATATAATATGGCATTTTAAAAATTAACGGAAATGGTAAATACGTATACGAAATTTAAGCACTTGATTTAAGAATTAGATGATTCCGAAAAAATCGAAGCCTTACAATTCCCTGAATTAAGCACGGAAGGCTCGCGAAAAGAAAAAAATTCGAGATAGCGTAAGGGATATAAGTTACTTAAAGGATAGTCGTCACGTGAATCCTTCGGCACAGCCGTTGAATCGGTTACAGCAGACGTCGAAACGACGGGGGAAATAGGCGACATTTATCGAAATTAGGTGCGTTCGGACTGGTTATCGGCTTAAAAGTTACGGACCCGGTCACACTAGACGTTGGAATCGTTTTGAAGAATCCTAGTGTGACAACCAACGCCAATCAAAGAGAGCGAACCCACTAACAATAATAACCTCCACAACGACCTCCGCTAGAGCAATCTCATCTCCGAAAATTAGACCGTCGGCATTCGCGCCTAGACTCGACGCCCCGAACCTATCTTTCAATTACGCAAACTTCTTTAGAATTGCGACCCATTTACAATTCCCCATACACCAAAGCTACCGCCTCAGTCCTCAAAACTGAATTCAGAATATAAATTTCCGGATCCATCCAACAAAGGCTTGACTGATAGGGATCACGAAACGCATTAGATTGCCTGACAATTAACGTAATTTTAAACCCTTTTACGAAAACCAGCGATTTCGACGAATCGACCAGAAGAAAGGTTTCCTTAGAGAAAACATCGAAAAACACGATGTATAGAGAAAGGCTGCGTCAGAATTATGTGTTAAGGTCAAATACCGATACGGATCTAGATAATGAATCCCAACCAACACCCAACAATGCCCGAACTAACCACCACCTAGCCTAACACGAAATTAAGGGGAACAAGATAGTCTTTGAAGGAAAAGAGATCTCACTATTTCCGAAGAAGTGGTATAGGATCCCGTAGTGATCCCGAAAGAAGAAGCTCGTCTACAAGGAAAAGAACTCATAGCACTAAGATCACCAAGACGTAGACAAAGTAACCGAGACCTCGGGAAAATTATCTTTAGTCGGAACGCAGCGTTCGATGGTAGAAGTAAACTCAGTTCCGATAGCTTTCTGACATTGGTCCAAGCAAACCCACTTGGGATCCGAATAAAATAATTTACAGTAAATGCAGCCAAAGGGGTCATTTCTTGAAGGGTTGTGCCACTCTGTGGAAACGAGTATGCTTCAAATGCATAACGGAGGGCCATACCGTCAAGAACTGCCCTAATTGTTCAGGAAATGGGGCAAAGGAGTAGTGAAAACGGCCTTCACTAGTCTTAAGACATCAGAGACCGTTCGTACAAATACGGGAAACGTTTCTGAACAGAATAGGAGGGCGAAAAATAACTCAATTCACTTCACAGAAGTGAAAAAGGGGCAGAAACGCGATCGCGATACTGGCAACGATAGACACTGAGACTTTTACCGGGGTGGGAAGGCCGCCAGAACTCGAATCATCGAACCTTCTGGAATGCCATTGTACTTACTCGGTAGACACTCTTCAAGGTGAGGAGGTCGCAGTAGACCTAGAGCCAGAGGAAAAAGTTGTAGAAGCGCAGGTCCATAGAGATCCTGAATTAGAAAATTCCATTCACGTAGTTAAAAGTAGATGGAAACCATTTCACACTATAACTTATGACCTAAAGAAAATAAGGGATATACAAGAAAGCATATCGGAAGCTGACCTGATCAGCAGTATAGTGGAGACGTCTAAAGTGGCCAAAGAATCCATGTACGTGTCACGATAGACTGAGTTCCACTAGAAGCGCTTATTGATAACGGATCCTCTCGAAAGTCAGCTTTGGGTAAGTTAGTGGATGCTACCGGTAGACGGTTAGATTCCAAAAAGAAAACTCGAATGATTATGGCAAAGGGTTTGGCTGACGTGATTATCGGAAAGGCCAATCTGCCTATAACCATCGAAGCGGACACGCAAACTTGTGAAGTCAGAATGGTAAACAACCTTTACACTAAATTAATATTGGGTCTGGCCGGTCAAAGAAAATTTTACATGGTTCACATTGCGAAATCGCGTAAGGTATTTATGTCAGAAAGCAATGGAAGACACTACCCACTAAAATAGTGACTCGTGAAAGAGGAAGGATCTGGCGGGATTGCTGTCCTACTAGAGAGCGAGGAGGATAATTTAAGTGAATTTTTCGAAATGAAGCTCCCTTCAGAGTCGCAGGCCACTCTGAGTTCAACCCACCTATTTACTCACTTGATAGATTGCAGGGTCACGCGCCTATTAAGGAAAGTTATCGGATAGTGTGCCTAAAGGTGCAGGAGAGTATGTATGCAAAAGTGGACAGGTTACTCGCTGAAGAAATTAATACGGACAGTGGTGACTCGTAAACCTAGCATCAAATATCGACTTTGCCTTTATTTTCTAAAGTTGAACGGGATCTCGAAAAGGGACGCATACACTTTTCCTTACATGAGTGAAATATTGAGAGACCTATAGGCGGCTAGGTATATATCGAAACTAGACCTGAGTGCTGCCTTTAATAAAATCCCTTTAGAAGAGGAAAGCCAGACGTACACCACATTTACCGTTCCGGTGAGGAGATTATTTGAATTTAAATGAATTCCGTTCGGATATACTGGGGCCCGTGAAACTTTTCAGACTTATAGATAGGGTCATAACCCCAGAAGTTAGGGTAATGTCTTTCGTTACCTAGAAGACATTATAGGCGTAACACAGACTTTCGAAGAACACCTATATTAGATTGGAAAAGTTCTTGATCGGGTAGCTGAAGCAGGATTGACGATAAATTCGTATAAAAGTGAATTTTCCTGTTCAGACCTCAAATATCTTGGATTCTTCGTCAATAATGACGGCCTAAAAGTGGATTCTAGTAAAGTTGATCCAATTATTTCCTACCCGGCCTCCAAAACGCCAAACGACTACGAAGGCTGCTAGGGCTGACCTCCTAGTACCGACGGTTCATATCGGAATTCGCTACTATAGCTGAACCACTGACACGGTTGTTAAGGACGAACGTTAAGTGACATTAGGGCGTTGAACAGAATATGACTTTTTATTTTTGAAACGTGCCTTAACGAAATCACCCATATTGGCCTACCCTATATTTCAGGACGTAGTCGAGAACACCTTTTATCTATAAATAGATGCGAGCGCTTCCAGTAGTTTATACACAGAGACAGGAAAACGTGGAACGGGTGATCTCGCGGGATTTCATTCATTTCAGTCACAACCGATCATAGCAGTCTCCGGTAGATTCGCACGCTGGGGTTTAGAGCTTCAAGGATACGATCTGGAGAATTTTCATAGGAAAGGTGTGTTACAACATGTCCCGGATGCGCAGTCGAGACTGACAAGGATAACGTTGACGAGATGATGCTCACGAGGATGACGGTGACGCCCTAGTGGCAAACTTCGTGGAGTTTGGAGACTCATAGTATCTAAGATGGGTGGAGACCGTCCAGCGCGTGGCCGAGCAACCGTGGAGAGTCGTCGTGGCGGATGTCATGCGCCTATTTTCGACAAGTAAATCCGGCTACGGATATGTCGTAGTGTTTCAGTACCTCTTTACAAAATGGGTAGAGTGTGTCCCGATCCGTACGGTTAACAAGTCATAATCCGCCAAGATTTTATCGACATACCCCTACTTAGCGCGTCCTCAGGTGGCGGATAGGGGAATGCTCGCTGGAAACAGAGGGTAAGGCGGAAATAAAATACGCCTCGCCGACCAAACACACTTAGAACCCCAAGTCAAGGCGTTAACAACCGTGCCGAGGACTTAGTGGCACCAGGTAGTGATGTCTCGAACGGTGTCTCTAGGATACCAGGTCGCCTTCTAGAGTATATAGACCTTACCCCCGCATGCGGTGCTCTGCGGGGGTGGACCTTTACTTCCCTAGCTACTCGTGGGAA
>JAAAKG020004045.1:3020-21584 GCA_010014905.2 Druon quercuslanigerum | reverse complement strand
TTATATATATATATATATATATATATATATATATATATATATATATATATCATATTTTCTGCCACGCGCGCAGTTAAATAGGTTAAAGACTATAGATATTCTATTATGATATTTACCAATAAAATTGAGAATAACCGCACAAGATGACATCAGCTTATAGATATTCCTCATCGTTTTTAATTAAAAGAAACACGTATAATGTAATGATGAGGAATTTGATTGAAAATGTAAATACTAAATCACCTAGCACTTTGTGAAATTTTGTAATGTATACTGTAGTCTTTATCTTTTAGGTTAAAGACGTCAATCTTGTTTTTCTTTTATATTGACATTCGATAAGAATCAGTTCCAAGGGAAAAATTTAAGCAGCATAACTTAATTTAAAACTGTAGTCGCCAATTTATTTATAGGAAATTTCCAAGAATTTCATCAGATTTGAATCGAATTTTAAGAGATATTACAGGATATAAAAATATTTCATAGGATTTCAATAATTACATTCGACTTCAAATATTGCAGGCTATTTCAAATTGTTTCAGAGAATTTCTCATAAATTAGCGAAATGTTAAAGTATTTTTGTGAATTTAAGAAAGTTTCATAGAAATTTTTAATATCTGAAAAAATCCAAACGATTCCAAGATTTGAGAGGATTTTAAAAAGATTTCACAGATTTTCAGGGATTTTATGGTATTCGCATAGATTTTAAAGGGTTAGCTGGAATATTATAAGATTTAATGAGATTTTAGAAAATTGTAATGATTTCACGGAAGGGAGTTCAAGGGTTGGACTGGATTTAAAAATATTTTATTGGCTTCTAAGGATTTCAAGGGATATCAAAGAATTCAACGGGATTTTATGGGAAGTGCAGCTAAACAAATTTCTTAAGCTTCCTTTGCAGTTTCAAAACGATCTTCTTAACCCTAAGAATTTTACCGTAAAGTGCGCAGTAATCAAGAAACTGTAACGTGCAACGTTTATGTCAAACGGAAATCAAAACATTTTCTTAAAGGCATGAATATTGTAGCGATGAATGCCAAATGATGACAAGATAAGTTTAATCTACCTGGATAAACTTCCGAAAAGCACTTACCTCCAATTAATTTAAAACTTGGTATACCTTTGTACTTTAAAGCTCTGATCACAAGCATGATAGTGGAAATACCCGCAAATTTTATTTTCAAGGTCAAAACCACAAGGAACTATAAAAATTTCATGTTTTTCAGTTTATTTCACTCAATAATGAATATTTACAAAAAAGTTTTGAATAAGAGTTGTAGATCTTTCAAGGACATACATTTCACGTTGTATATTTTTATACCCTCCGACTTATAGTTTTCGAGAAAATAGACAATAAATATGAAAAATCACATATTTAGTGTTGAAAAGGGGTTCGTGTCTGACGAAACTTATTTCTGTGGCCAGTTACAGGGGAGCCTTCCCACCCCTATGAGACGTTGTAAAGGGGGTCATGTGGGAACTAAATCATTTCTGTGGTCAGTTATAGGGGTGCCTGCTCATCCCGCATGACACGTCGGAAAGGGTGTCGTGTGTGGTCTAAGTTATTTCTGTTGCTAGGCATAGGGGTACCTTCCCGTGCCCGTGAAGCGTTGTATTGTGTGCAATCTGTGACCTTAGTTATTTCTGTGACCAGTCATTGGGGTATCTCCCCCTCTCCCCGTCTGAAACGTTATAATAAGTACCGTGTACGACCTAAGTTATTTCTGTGATCAGTCATAAGGTTGCCTTGTCGCCTCCATGAAACGTTGGATTGGATTTAGTCGGAGCTAAGTGCTTTTCGAAAGTCCACCCAAAAAGAGATTGCTGCCGTTTCTAAAGTCGTCTGATCATAATTGGTCAACTGATTGGCCACAGAAATAAGTTTGCTTACACCCCTATCCCTTTAAATGCCTCGCGGGTGGAGGATCCCCTGTATCAGGTAACGAAAATAATTTTGGTCAAACCCCTAATCCTTGCCAAAATGTCGTCCAGTAATCGTGACCAGTAACCACCAATAACTAGCGTTAGAAATTAATTAATTGTAAATTTATTTAGATTAGAACTAATCGCTAAAATTCACAGGCTACTAAAATGCCAACGTGTTTCATCCTGTGGATATAGGAGAGACGAGAAAATATCTGCTGAGACCCCGTGGCGTAATTTTTCAAGGCTCGACTTGTGAAAAGTGGCGTTCCCGGTTAAAACCCTAGCCGAGACAAATTTTTCTCCTTTCTGCAAAATACAAACTATTTAACCAGTAATAAGGAATATCTAAAATCATAAATTAGTTAAAAGATATAATGTTGAAAAGAATAATATTTCTGTTCTCGCGTTACACATGGTTTTGGCTTTACACGTAGCTGCAACAGCCTTACAACGTTTATCGAGAACTATTTGTAAATAAATTTTCCTCAAAGCTTTAGGTATTTACGACGGTTCTATATTAGTTTAAAAACCTAATCAAAATTTTCCAATGCTTAGGAGACAACATGTCATTTCTTAGATCTACCTAAGTGTACACCTTTGAATTTTAAAGCCACGTGACACCTACCTTAACCCTCCGCCGTCCTTGTGGGTCATACGTGACCCAGATGATTTTTCGAAGTCGAATTTTATAGGGAAGAAAGAATTATTTAAAACAGAATTTGTTTTAAATTAAAAAACAATTAGATGATAAAATAGAGAATCTAAATAATAACTTCGATTTTTCAAATTATTCTTTCATCGCAAACTGTATAAGTGGACGAAGGTTCTACACAGATGCTCAAAACAGATGACGGTTCTAGTAAAAATAACAAGGACGGCGGGGGGTTGATTATAAAAAAATATACTGATTAATTTTTTAGGGTAATCAAGTAAAATAACGATGATGAATCAAATTTAAAATTTTTTTTTTCAATATCAGAATGAGCCTTACTAGTCTAAAGTACATAAATTGATGGCACGTACATTTAATTAAAAAAAGTTCAAAATAATATCAAACATTTGGCATCTTCGAAAGTTTTAACAAAAGGTGATTCAGTATTCCTAAATATAACAGCTGTACATTTTTGATATTTTAAATTTAAAGGGTCTCTGATAAACATGGGCAAAATACCGGTCCGGAGAATGAAGAGCATGCGTTGGCGCTCGCTGCAGACAAACTGTTTTAAAAATTCAATTAATGGTGCGTGAAATTTACATTTGAACACAATCTATTATATAATTACGTAGAATGACGCTGTGACTGCCTACTGGAGAATCCTTGATTTCTTGTCGATTCAATTCTTTAACTGCGCCGCTGTACATATTTATTTTCGCCCGCTTTTCCTTGAAACCAAGAGGATAATTACTAAGGTACGAACGAATGAATAGTCCTCGAAAAATCGTTTCTGAATTTCTTCTGTCGATTATTGCAAAGACGTCACCATTGGACGCCACTAATACAATGTTTTCGTCGGTTGGCATCGGCCTTTCGATCTCATTATATGTTCTCAATTGAATTGATGTACCAGGAGGAAAAACGTATGTCCGAACTTCGAATTTACGGTTCAGATTCTTCTTGGGAGAAATTCGAATGAATCTAAGATCTTCGAGTCTAAATCCAAGTATGCTTGAAAAACGAGGCCAGGCTGTAGGAGATCTGAACCTGACACGAAGAGGAGACTCGACAGGATGAACTACGGCAGGCGAATGAGGTCTGCCAGGAGAAGGCGTCCTTTCTGTAGGGTGTCTGTTAGATGAAGAATAATCAGAAGATCTGCGACGAGGAAAAAGAGGAATCGGTTCGCCATTCGGCAAGCAATCAAATTGTGAACTCAACTCTACAACAATAAATAGGGGATTACGTTTTTCTTAAAGTATTCAATCGTATTTTTGATATATTTTGAGTTTTTCATGTGTTTATAATCATGAAAGTACACTCGAACTCCAAAGAGATGAGAAGTTCAGGATCCGGGAACTCCAAAGATGCAAGTACGAGTGGGGCTCCTGTTACTACGTTTAAATTTCCAGGCTAATGCGCAAAACTCACACAGGCCTACTACACGCACGCGCACTTGAATTCTATACATCGCGCAATCGCGCGCGTCTGAAACTCAAACAGGGCGCGGGTAAAGAAGCAAAAACTCTACTCGCACGTTTGGAGGCAAGAGATCGTATCTGTGGATCGATCCTATATTTAGAACTTTTATCTTTGAAGTTCGAGTGTAGTTGATACGAAAAATTCACATAATTAAATTTAATTAAATTTAATTCATTCAATTGAATTTTTTGAACCAGAAACAGGCTTAAATATATTTTTTATTTGTATGAGTTATTTCCCGTTATTACCATGATAATCATTTATATTTTGCAAAAAGTCGCAAATCGTCTGATATGAAATTTGGATACTTATTTTTTTGAAAACACCACATCTCCCCTGACGAATAAGAATCGACATTTTTAATTTTAATACTTATATTATCGCAGAAAATTATATCCTGACACTTTTTCTACACAAGACAATCGTCTCTTTTTAAGGTTTTTTAAATTGCATAGAACGTGTTTTGTTTTAAGGAAATTTCGAAATCAATATTTGTCTTCAACTCGTGCTCAAATCTAGTTTTTGAAATTTGTTTATAAAATATAAATATATATTTCGAATAAATTAACTGAGATGTGTCCGGATTGAATCGCGAAAATTCTTATTTGCGTGAAGGTTAAAAAAATTACATAAAATTATAGATAATCTATTATTATATTCACCAATAGAATTTAGAATAATGGCCCAAGATGATACCAGAGTATAGACGAACTTCATCTTTTTGAATTAAAGGGAAAACTGATTAATGAAATAATCAGGAATTTATTCAGCAGTCTAACACATAATCATTCTACTGCTTCTTTATATTGAATTCTATATACTATAGTCGGTGTATCTCAAATTAAGAGCTTTAACCTTGTCCTTCGTAGATGCTGAAGTTTGATAAGAGCCAGTTTTCACGAAAAAATGTAGTTACTTTAAGTAAAACTGATGCAGTGATTTAATTATATTATATTTTACTTTTTAGGATGTCATGTTTTCGACATAAAAAATATTTATATTTGTGTTAATCATATTTAGATTTATTTTCCTGAATTGAAAAGAACTTTAAAGAAATTTTCAATATTTTAAAGGATTTTTTACATTTCTAACATTGAAAGGAATCTCAAATATATTTTATAATCTTTCATAATATTTTGTAGATTTTTAGTGTTAAATTCGATTTATTGTAATAACACAAATAAAATAAAAAGACGCTGGAACCTCGATATAGTACTGACTTCTTGACTTTCAGGATTATATCGCAAACGAGTATTTCTAAGAAATTCTCCAACACGATACTCACTGCGTTCTTTTTAAAGCACTCAGCCTGTTTCACTTCCCACTCGCTTTCTCAGTCGACGGCGCTTGGAACGGCAGCGCGCAGGGTGGGACAGAAGTAGGCCTACGTCACGAATCACTATATCGAGTTTCCAGTGCAGTAGATGAATTGAGAGTTTACAGAGCAAGAGACATACAGATAAACATTAGCGCGCTAATTTGAGCGCGCCTTGGACGCGCGATTGCCGGTTCTCGCGCGGCGCGCTCGATAATATATTTGTATTTTTATTTTCTTGTTTTCATAATTACTAAAAAGCATCTGTTCTTTATTAATGGTGATGAAACATTCATTTCTCTTACATGTTACACAAAATATATTAATTTCAATGAGCTAAACATTGCCAATACCAAAAAATGTCTTTTCATATTTAATTTTCCTAGATCACAATACCATTTTTTTAATTATTCTAACCAATTGAAAATTATTCCCACATAGTTGCAACACTGTTTTAAGGCCTTCTTTGATCAATCTGAATGTCTTACAAAAATGGAAAAGATTTTATTAAAAAAAAAAAAACTTTAAATCTGATTGATAGTGTAGGCTAAAAATTAATTTGTCCACGGATACTTATTTTACCTCACTGTGTGACAATATAGACTCCAGCTAATATTTTAACTTTTCTAATAAAATACAAACACAAATTTGACTGTTTTGGAAAAGAGTCATTCTGTCACTTTTTTATTTAAACAGAAGCTTAGGTTTTTCCTTTCAAAAGTATTAAGGTATATTGTGGGTTTTCTATTTTTATTTATGAAAATAAGCGTCAGAAGGTATTTCGATTATAATTTACCGATTTAAACAAATTATATCGTGAAAATACATGGGCTTTTTGACAGCTGGGTTTCAAGATGTTATTCACTCAGAAATATTCTCTACATGACTCAGAAAAAATTTCAGAGTCCTATCTACCTACTTTTCACAAGTCAAAACCGATTATGTACAGGAACCCAAAAGCGGCTTCCCGGAATAAATATAAGGTATACCTTGAACACTCCTTGGTAATTAGTCCATGGAGGATAAGATTAATTAATTAGCTGAAGTTTGTTGTTGTCGTATCAAATAGGACTATAAATAAATTACATGGATACAATGCTTGGAAAAAAATCTAGGCTTTAAAGAACAACCCTACATTTCAGACAGTATGAGGGCATTGATTTTGTCAAAAGAAGAAGAAGGTCAAAATTATTTAGATGTCAAAGGCAAGAAGAGGCTACTTCTATGAGGCTAAATCATTCAAATCAATTAGTCTATCTTTCTTCATATTGAAAACATAAGGCAAGGTAGTAGATTTTCCATTAAGGGGAAAAGATTCTACGACATGAATAAAAGTATTGAAATTTTTACTCTTACACGTCGGTAAAGATGTATCCAATTTATAAAATCTTTCCCCCATAAAAAATAAACACTCTTTAATTATCTACAAAAGATTATCCTTATACATCTATTAGGGTAATAAAGCAAAATAATTATGTAGAATTAAATTTAAACTTTATTTTTCAATATGAGAATAAGCTTTGCTAGTCTTCAGTACATAAAAAAATAACGCATACATTTAACTCAGTAGAGTTCAAAATGATATAAAAAAAGTTTTTAGTTTTGAAACAGTTCAATTGGGCGGGAAGCGCAAAAGAAGTAGTGTAAATGTATTCGTTTTAATTTAAAGGGTCTATGCATAAGCATGGGGGAAGTACCGGTCCGGGGTACGAAGATAATGTGTCCGCGTCAGCTGCAGCAAATTCAAAAAGAAATCCAAATTAACAGCGTGCAAAATAGTGGTTTATAAATGCTTTATTTTATAACTACTTATGATGACGTTATGGCTGCCTACTGGAGATTCTGCGATTTCTTGTCGGGACAATTCGTTAACTGCGCCGCTGTACATATTTATTTTTGCCCGCTTTTCCTTCCAACCAAAAGGATGATCACTAACATATACCCGAATAAACAGTCCACGAAAGACTGTTTCTGTGTTTCTTCTGTCTATAATTGCAAAAACGTCACCATTATACGCCACTAATACAATTTTTTCGTCGGTTGGCATGGGCCTTTGGATGTTATTATATGTTCTCAATTGAATTGGTGTACCATAAGGAAAAATGTATCTTTGAAGTTCGAATATCCGGTTCGGATTCTTTTTGGGAGAAATTCGAATGAATCTAAGTTCTTCGAGTCTAAATCCAAATATGGTTGAAAAACGAGGCCGGGCTGTGGGAGACCTGGACCTGGCACGAAGAACAGGCTCCGCAGGAAGAGATCCGCCAGCAGCATGAGTGCTGGCAAGAGAAAGAGTCGTGTCTGGAGAATGTCTGTCAGAAGAAGAGATAGTAGATGGTCCGCAACGAGAAACATCAGCAGTCGAGTCGATATTAGACAGAAAATCAAATTGTGAACTGCACTCTACAACAAGAAAAGCACCAATATCTCTTAGCCTAAGTTTCCCTATGCAAGAACAAGACGTGAATTCATGCTAGTGCAACGTTATGACAGTTCGAGATAAAACTTTAAATCTTTATTTATTTCGTATATAAGGCAAAGTTTAGCAAACAAAAACTTCCTGGGAAGAAGTTTTTCAAAAAACTATAGAAAAGTTTTATGCGAAGTCTTTCCTAAATAAATTAAAATAAGTAATTAAACTGCGTTAGTGCTTAATTGCGTCAAGCTTTAAAAAATTTACTTATAATTATAGATATGCTAGTCATACATTCACTATTAGAATTTAGGATAACAGTCCAAGTAAATACAAGAGTACCTAATAAATATTTTAGTGCTTCTTTTTATTGTATTATCTATACTATGTTCGTCATATATTGTACTTCTGATATATTGATATTTGATAAGAGTCTGTTTTGATGAAAAAAACTGTGGTTACTTTCATTAACACTGATGTAATCATTTCATTATATTACGTGTTTTTTAGAGAATGCTGATTTTTATATTAAAAATATTATTAAGGGTGTCATTATTATTATTCTTTTTCCCTCATACGTAATATAGCCTAGTATGTCTTATGATTACTAATATTATTCTTAAAAAACGTTCTTTCGCCAAGTTAATTAATCAAATTTTAAACGTAAACTGTTCGAAATATGCTAAAATCTCAACAGATGTGGTTTAAGTTTTTTATAAACAAGCACACCAGATTTTAATATTTCAAAGATTTCTCATTTTTTCAATAGATTGCCAAGTTATTCAAAGAATTTATCAGGCTTTCAAAATATGTTCAATCATTTTTATCAATTCAAAAGACATATTCTTGGTCTATAGTAAGTTTTGTGAACAACGATTTACAGATCTCACTTTTCTCCCAAATCTTGTATGATACGTTTCGGGTCTTGGTGTTGTTTCTTTTTCAATTAGTCGTCCTTTTTTGTTTTCTTACTTCAAAAGGAGCATCATACGCATCTTTTGATGGTTCTGGGTCAACGAATTTTTTTTGCGTTGAAGCGTTTTTCGTAGGTAGCATGGACTAGCATGAACTAGCGTCTCTTCCGCACGGCATTCTTCAAAGATTATCTCGTTACTCATATTTTCCATCAGAGTTTTCCCGCATATTATGCTCAAGAATCGCATGTCAATCGCGTTAATGTTACTCTTATCTTTTTCTTGATGGGTCCATGTCTCGCTGCCGTATAGTACATTCGTTACAAATATAGAAATATGTATTGCCATATTAGCCCTATTTGATATATTTTTACTTTTTATAAGGGGGCCTGCACTACCAATAATCTGCTTACCTTCGTTTATGCATCTTTCTAACTCCTCATATATCTTCTCGTCCCTAGTTGCAATTTCCCAAAGTTGCATATTGTTTTCTTCCTCTTTTCTTCGAATACCATAGTTTTTGTTTTGTTTTTGTTAGTTTTGAGGCTCACGCTCTTCATGCTTCCATTCAGTTTATTTAACATTCATTGCAAGTCTTTGATTGACTCTGCGATTACAACTTTATCATCTGTAAACATTAACCCACGTATTCTTAGTGTTTCAAGCTCCACACATTCTTCGTATAAAAAAGCCATTCTTAAACACTTGTCCATTAATAATATAAATAGACATTAAGACATAACGCATCCTTGTGTAACGCCTTGCATAATATCAAACCAGTCACGAAATTTTCCATTTACTGGTTAACTCGCTTTGCCACCCATATATATTATTCTTATGGCTTGTCGGAGCTATCCATTTACTCCGTACTCTTTCAGGACTTCCCAAAGTTCACTTCTATCTACTTTGTCGAAAGCTTTTTCTAGGTCAACAAATGAACAAAAAACTTTTTTTCCCCTCTCACAAACTTTTTTCTGTGATTTGCCAAAAGCCACCGTTTTTAAGCATTTCAGCGTTAATACTGTCTACCCCGGAAGTCTTACCGTTTTTCAGGTTCTTGATTATATCCCTAACCTCAGTGACACAGACTTTCTCAATTGAGTTTTCTAACCCATTGTATTGTACAACGCAATTGTGGTTCCCTGTAGCTTTATCTCCGGATTGTCCGCTAAAATGGTGTCTGAAAGCGTCTATAATCCCGCCTGTCGCATATTGCATTTCCCCTTTACTAGTTCTCATGTTGACAAATTCTATACTCTTATTCCCTTCATTGCTTTATAAAGTAGTTTCTTGCTTCTTTGAAAGTAGTTTTGGATTTTCTTCTCTTCTTCTGCTCTAATTTTATCTTTACTTTCTTTAATTAATCGCTTAAGTATCCTCTTTTCGTGTCTGTAATCATTTATACGTCTATTTATTTCCCCATCGCTAAGACCAAGCGCCCTCTATATCTTTATTTCTTATAAGCGCCTACCAAGTTACCTTACCTATGCTTTCGATTATATTATTTTGGAAATCTATTCAGAAGGTAACGATCAGTAATGCATTCAGAACCTATTACGAGAAGGATATTTAAATTTTCAATGATATTTTGAATATTTAAAATGTCACGTATATTTAAATAAATTGCAATTTCATTTTCTACCATAATATTTGATAGTAAATCGTCAAATTATTCTTAATTCCTTGAGGCGACTGCTTAAATTTCCTAGATTTCCATCATGCAGTTTTCATTTTAGCGGTAAAAACTTTGACAAACTTTAAAAGGTAAACAAGACGCCTATATGTCTGTACGTATCGAGAGTTCGTAACATACTAAATTTTAGTCGAAATACAAAAGCTGGAAAAGTGTCAAGTTATAGAAGATACATTTTTTCAAGGTCTTCATTCTTAGCTTCATTATATAAAGAAAATGTTTGCCTTTATGATACCAAAATTTCCAGCTGACACCAAAAAATGAATAAATGCGAACTATATATTATTCTAATTGTTGACCACTGGACAGGGAAACTGGGAAATGACTGGGATTTTTTTGAGACCGGAAAATTTAAATTTAAAGTAATTGAAGTTCATAAATCACACCAGTAAATGGAACAGTTGGAAATTCATGCGCGCGCATCGCGTCCATGCTACTGCTATGTCAAGTCTACTTCATGTCAATGCTACGTCGGTTACTCAAATCCTATTTGGACTCACCTTCACGGCTATTTTCAAGGTATCTCCACAATAAGACTTGATAAGTCAACGAAGCATCAACTATATGAGCGCGCATCTCATGCAAACTGTTAAAAGTTTTTGATGTTCAATTTAAAATTGACACACCACACTTCGACGCACTGACGCTGCATCGTGGAACATCAAATTATCAAGTCCTATTGTGGAGAGATCTTAATACCTGATCTAGCCGGCTTGGACTGGTTGCAGTGATGCAACGGACCAATATTTTCTCAACTGCGCATGTATCGAAAAGCGCGGGTCTATTTGAAATAAATAACTGCTATCAATAATAATACAGATATATATTTAAAATAAAGTCTAAATTAAAAAAAAATCAATTAAATTAAATCTGAGAAATATTCGAGGTATGTTAGCATCACGGACTGGCTAGCTGCCAGCCCAAGCCGGCTACATGAGGTGTGAAAGAGCCATCAAACAAATTTTTTTTCGTCTGACGAAAAACGCAAACGTATCCTAAAACTGTTCATACTTGTAACCTTCCTAAATTTCAGGCTTATTACAGACTTTATTTAAAACAATGAGATATTTCAGGTTGGGTAGGAAGTCCAAGAAAATGTCTGTTTAATTAAATAATAAAACCAATACAAACATTGTAACGATTTTACTATTTAATTAAACAGATTTTTAAAAATAAAAAATATATAAATCCACTTCCAGAAAAAATTATATTTTTCCAAGTTATAAAAATAAATTAGGTTCCATCCTCTCTAATTCGTATTTTTCCTTAGCCCTCAGCATGCAGACATCTTGCTAGCTGACTTGAAAACCTGAAATACAGTTGGACCTCGAGTCTATCAGCCACCGATATCGTTAACTTCTCATCCGGTGCCCCCACCACAAGTCGTATTGATTGTTTTTAACGTTTGCGAAAATGATGCGCAGAGATTCAAATCAACCGCAATTATTGATTCTTGCGTACGTGTCTACTGCGCAACTTCACTTCTCTGAGCGGCCTCGCTAACGCTCCCTATCTTGGGACCCTTTTGATCTGTGCTTGTGCCGCGCCGACAACCCGATTGGTTACTATTAATCCATTTATTTATTTTTAAATAATATGAATACTTTAAATAAGAATATTTCAGGAATGTGAACCTTATGTCGGTTCCATTTAATTAAATGCGGAAAGTTTTTAACAATCTTAGCCCATTAACGCCCAAAATATCGAAAACATAAGCTTAACTCTGCTGATGCAGTTGTGGTAGTAAAACATTTCGCACATGTTTGAAACTTAAGATACTTATGTTTTCAAGACCACCCTAGAAGATGAAGTTGTCAAAATAATTGCTCGTTTACCAGGAAATTCAATATGGCGGCATTTATAACAAAAAACACGGAAAAAGTGCACAAACATATTAAACTTTCGAAAAATGTAAAACAACAACTTTCGAATTTAAGATGGATTACTCAAAATGGCAAATTTAAAAAAAATTGTTTTGGCAGTCACCGTATTTGACGTTCACCAACTGTCGCCGCATGGAGGTGGAAGGATAGACAGTTTTTTTAAAATTTTGATTCGCACTCAGCGGACAAAAAAACCATGAAAATCACGTGTATCTTGTAAACAATCTAATTATTCGGAGTAGTTTGTTCAGACAAATAGTTTAAACAAATTAATTTCGCAATGTCGCGGCCAAATTTGTAATAAGTGTCCTGAAAAACCATTAAAAAATATATAGGTTAATTAGGTGATAGTCAAAATCATTACTGTAATTATAGGATAGAAATAAAAATTTCTTTTTTTTAATTTGTCATTTGAGACATTCATCTTGAACTTCAAACTTGTTTTCCATTTTTCGACAGTTCAATATGTTTGTGCACTTTTGTGCGCCAATTTCGTTACATGAAAAACATTTTTCGATACGAAATCGGGCAGAAAAAATTTTTTTTCTTAAATTTTACCGTGTTTTTTGTCATAAATGCCGCCGTATTTTGGGCGTTAATCGGTTAATTAAGAGAAGTTGTGTTTGAATTTTTTTTCTAAATTTTGCATAGTTAGGAAATATTTAAATAATTTCGAAAGATATTTAGAAATTAATTTTTTTTTTAATTTAAAACTTGTCAAGATTTCAAAAAATGTCAAATAAAATGTATATTTTTAAATAATTTAATATTTTATTATATAATAATATACTCATTATTGTTTATAATCTAATTTTTATCCTAAATTAAAAAGTTTTCTTTAAAAAAAATTCTAATCTTTCAATGTTTCTAACTTAAAATTGCCTAAAATGATATAATTTTTAACATTCATAATTTTTTTATTTATTCCTGAATTTTAAGCATTAAAAATAAGACAAACTGTAATACGTTAAACGATTTCTTCAGACAAGTAATTTTTTAAGAACAAGAAAAAATTTACCTCAGCGCGGATTTGAACAATGATTCAACCAATTACGTACATTTATATATTTTCGAATCTTTCAACTGTATAATTTATAAAAAAAAGGTTTAAAAAAATAGTTCCACGTTGAATGTTTTAATTTTAACTTCAGTGTTTAGAATTCAAGCGAAAAAATATTTAGCTTCAAAGACTCGAATCTAAATTTAAGTGAGCGTGAAAATGTTTGTAAACCGAAAAAAGCGGGAAAGGACCAGGAATTTTCTTCTTGATTAGAACAACTGCCCTGTTAATTGTACTGGAATTCAAAAAAATAATTTTTTAGTTTATTAACATGTAATAAAATCTTTTTGAAATAATCAAACGATTTTACTGTACATAGATACTTATTTTCTCATTTTTAGATAAACGTTTGTTAATTATTTTCATAACATTCATGGATAATATATTAATATAATTTATAATAAAAATTCAAAGCGAAGAAATATCTTTAAAATTAGTATTAACCTCCTCCTTAAAAGTGGAGGGGGAAGGGTAATTATTGGGTGCCCCCTCCAAGCCCTTCTCTGGATCCGCGCCTCACAAAATAGTATACGCTTTGGCAATAATGAGTGTCTAAGAGATATGAAAACTCCATATTTAATATTTTACTATCATGAGGGAAAAACTATTCATGCAAATAAAAATTAAAAAAATTGTACGCGTGCTCCCCAACCTTTATTCGTAGTAGTGATGTAAATAATACGTAATCTTAAGATAAGTTTTTTTTATGTAATTATTTAGACTACGTAATTGAATGTGCATTTAAAAAAAATGTCTTCAGTGTCTTATAATATATATAATATAGGGGCTGTTTATAATATTAAACGTAGATTTAGTTTACAGGTATTTTTTCATAGAACTGATTTTTGTTAAATGTAAATATTTCATGGTAGAACAAGCTTGATACTTTGAGTCTAAGAGATAACATGTACGGTTGTCATGAAATGATTGGCTTGGTTGTACAGAGAATTTTTCTGATTGGTGGTCGATCGATCAACATTCTGTTGACGTATTAAACATGTCCACGTCGCTTTATTATTATTTTTTTAATTTGCTTAGAAGCAATATAGAAAAAAGGTCTAATGAATATTTTTATGTTCAAATAATATTATTCATGATAAACAAGAAAAATAATATTTTTAGCATTTCAAACTACGCGCGAAAAGCAACGAATTAGATACTGAGTTCGAAGTATGCGCAGTTGGGTGAGAAGCTCTCGTTGGGGGGAGTGCTTAATTGATATTTTCATGCTACTTCTAAATTCCAAAACTAATGTTAATAAAAGTCGTCTTAGAATTAAAGTTAGAGTTGAAGTTAAAGTTAAAGTTAAAGTTAGAAACAGAATTAAAGTTTTATTTTGAAAAAATCTATAATCATTTCATTTACATTTATTGAAAAAGACGATTTAATTTATTATTAATTTATTTGAGGTTAGGTTTTAATAGTGGCTAATGCTCGGTGCCTCCGAACTCGTTGTGTTAGCCATAGGCATTTTCAATACACAATTGATATGATATATTATAAACGAGCAGTATTCGAATTTCACTGCAATGTCAGAAAATAATAATAAGCATGAGTTCTCTAAGAGCATGATAATGGCGTTTCAGTAGGATATCGGTCTGAACCAATCTGGCCCAAGTATGAGCTACAGAAATCTACCGATTGGAGCCAGATCAGGAAACCCGATCGGGGTCAGATGAGTATGAAGTTCGAAATTCTGTTGTAAAATAAATTCTTCACAATTCTACTCCTGAAAGTTTTCTCAAAAATAAGTCAAAAAATGACAACTAAAATTTTTTATAAACTCCGCGTAAAATTTGCCTGGCCGATATATATATTTATTATATTATATAGATATATTATATCATATTCACCAATAGAATTGAGGATGATCGTCCAGGATAACAGCAGACTGCATGCAATCCTCATCATTTCAGATTGGAGGAAAAACTGATTATTATATTATTAGGGAATTAAATCAACAGCGATCCTATTTCCAACGTGGCAATGTTTGATGCGTCAACAGAAGCTGATACGATCGAGTACCAATCAGAAAAATTCTATTTACAATAAGGCACTTAAGGAGTTCTTTAAACAGACATTTCATTACGGTTTTATTAAAATCTTTTATATCTTAAGATTACGTTTTATTCACATACATAACTAGTACAATCAATCTTTGGGGAGCGCGCGTATAAATTTTTCACTTTTTATTTGCAGGTGTAGAGATACTTTACTCAGATTCGATGTTGGATATGAGAAATTTAATTTATCGATCCACATACCTTCTTGTTTAATGTGGTAAAACTCGGAATCTTAAGTTTATAACTGCCAAGCAAAAGATAAGGAAATTGTAGTTATGTACCAGGTGTTTCGTTATGATGGTAAAATCTTATATATGGGATTTCATGTCTCTTATACACAAATTGATGCCAAAGTGTGGAATATTTCGTTCTTCTGTTTTAAACACAAGAGATAATGGGCAAAAATGAATAATTCAATTTAGATTATATTTTTTGTTCCTGGCCGCTTGAGGTCGCTAGACTTGACCCCTGATCACCTGAAAATTAATTAATAGGAAATTTCATGGCGCATTGTTTTTCTTTCAGCAAAAAAGTGTTATTTCTTACCGTTTCTGTAAAAAATCTAAAAAACTTAATTGTTACCGAAAGACAAAGTTCTGAATATTTTTTTATAAAGCAGTATCAAAATAACGCTATTCAATTTTCAAACGCTTTATTTATCGAGAGAATTTTGAGTAAGCCCAAGCTTCAAGCGAAATAAATATTTATTAGAATATCGTACAGTTTTTTGAAAAGTTTTACGTTAATTGAATTATCCGTTAACAAAAAAGGTCATTCGAATAGAATTGATCGAGCGTGTAACAGGTGAAAAATATATCTTACAACACAAATTTTTAAACCAAAAAATTATTTTTTACTAAAAGAGATGATGTTTTATCCAAAAGTATATAGCTTATTTTTTCTTTAACATATTACTTAAAACTTAATTTTTCTGGTTTTTATAAAAACAAAACTTGTTAGTAACTATACCACTAATTAGTTAAAGAATGCTTGCATGTGGCACGCTCCGCGACTTTTATAATAATACTAACTAATTATAAACAATATATTATAACTGTGCACCATTTATATTTAATAATAAATGAACAAGTTAAATGATTATATTGAATATCCTGTTATGTCCGGGCGTGGCATTGGACCTACCTTTATCCTTTTTTCTTAATTATTAAGGATCCTAGAGAATGCAGAAAGATTCAATAACGAATGTGAGAGTGAGTGTATGTATATGTGTACTTTTATACAATATTAATTTTATTTATAGTTCGATCTATTAATTTATCTTTATTCTGTACGTATTCACTAATTTCATGTACACCTAAATTCCAATTTTTAACATTTTATGTATCCAGCATTTATAAAAGACCTTCAAGGTTCTCACGGGTTAGAAGGACATCTGCCCCAGAGAAAATACTCATAAAATTAAAGTCTCTGCTGCTTTGTTACAGTACAAGAAACAGAATTTAGACAAACAAAGGTTGCCACTTTCAAAACTCTCTACCAAATTTCTCCCGTAAAGTCCAGCATAAAATCTAATCTTTAAAAATCCGACCTAAACACGTTTTATAAAACAGTATTTGAAAACCCTGGATTCTAACGCTTAAAAGTAACAAAGAAGGAACAGTTATATCCTCTAATGGCGACTGCTGACCTCGGAAGAGTGGACGAACTCCTTGGTTGATCAATAGGAGTAATAAACCAATTAACACTAAGCCGCTGCACTCCGATTCCCAACTCGTCTTTATAGCGACATCTGTTAACCAGGCGCCATTTAGATCCAGGGCCCGCAAATCTTCATGCGATAAGGGCAAGGTGTTATGGTCAAATTTCCATCTTTACCATCCACGACACTTTCCTTCCACTTTTCCTTCAAACCCACCCCCGTTCCTCTAATTGGTTGAGAGCTAAGAAAGGTACAGCCTTTTGGTACGTTTTCCGAGGAGCTGAAGCAAGGTCGGAACGGGCGGTTTGCAAGACGAAAGTGGTAGTTTGGGATCTAAAAATCAGTGTAGATCTTAACTTGCTTCGGAGTCGAAGTCCTCCTCTTACGTCAGACGCCCTGCCTGAGTTAGGAATTGGGTCAAAGATTGCTCCCTGTGTCAAGCTCTTAGCTTCTTTTGGGCCTCTGTCGGTGCAAGCGGTACCGTTCCGACTTTTCGCAAGTTCTCTCCGGTGCAAGTTCTTTTGATTCGCAGCCGGTTTCAGTGTTTCGAGTATTCATTTTCCCGGAATTCCCTACAGGAGTAAATCCGGTATTTTAACCCATTTATCATTCTGGCGATTCCTTCAGGGCAGATCATCCTTGCGATTCCTGGGAACCTGTCAACCAAATACAATAAACGAGAGTTTGTCTTTTTAATTTTAATCAAACAAATTTTCTGTTTTTCTTCTTTTCCACCTTACCAGCATTCTTCTAAAGAAAATTACGAGTTTGGGCGATTTATTTTCGAGAGGACATGGATCCGACATTAAAAATCCTTCCCAGCCGCTTGTCTCATGACGTAACATATCCAATTATTATTGTTAATACCATATTATAAACAAACCTAATAATGCTAAAATCGTTCGTGAAGATCAGATTTGTGAGGAACGACGCAAAAGCCTAGATAATAAGCTACGCATCAACTTTTGCAGAAAAACTAGGCATGCGTTAATTAAAAAGCAATAAATTAATTTACAGGGAAATCATAAAAGCCAGCTGCATTTTCAAACTCTTACTCTCAGAAAATGTTGGTACCTATAAACAGTTACACAGCACATTAAACCAGACATATATTATTTGAGATGCCATCAAAGTCAACACTAAGAACCGACCAGATTTTCAGTCCCATATGTTTACAAAATGCTGGTACCTACACTACTCATCTACATCATTTGAGCATTTTGACACGCTTATTTCTTTGAGACGGAGACCGACATCTTTGATCTACAAACAATAAACAAGTTAATCAAGATGACAGCTACAGGCATAGACATATAAAGTATAGACCGCCAGTCTGTTTGATCCGCCGACGCTCCTGCTTAGAGAGAGAGAGAGAACGATTTTAGTGAGTACTTCTTTCTCTTTCTACTGGGGTCACGTGGGCTGATGGGAGTGGAGCGCGCCAACAGGCGACACGCGCACGTGGCCCCAGTAGAAAGAGAAAGAAGTACTTAATAAAATCGT